>PNEQ01021247.1:0-87641 GCA_003012365.1 Medauroidea extradentata
ACCATGCCTCGCGCACGAAATATTCTGTCTTCTACCTGCCACCAAAACAACAGCGATTCGCGGAAATCGTCAAGAGGGGCATAGAAATTTAATTTATACTATCCTTTTTGTTTTCTTCGCTGATACCCCCCATCTATCTCGTATAACAAAAAAGTTTCTCGCTTACTATAATTTACTCTGCATTTTCCTGTCAAATGTCTACATGGCATTGTTAAAAAAATTTTTTAATAACATGATAGTTGCAGAAAATAAATTTTATCTACATTATCACTGGCAGTATAGTTCTTAAATGCAATATAAAAATTTTGAGTACATTTGGCTAAATAGTTTTAGATTTATGATGAGTTTAGTTTGTCAGGTTTTTGGGGCGCGCGAGCATGCATCGGCTTGCGCTAGCTCCGAAAGACCCAAAATGGCGGACGATTATACCCACTCTTTATAGTGCCTTAAACAAGGTTACTGCGTCATCACACGTCTGTCATTTGCGGGTGAAACCCTAAGACGTGTGACAGTTAACAGAACGTAATGTCTGAACATGAAGCAGAGCTGCATATGTGTACGTAAGACACTGAAACAACGAGGTACATAATTGTTTTCGCGAAAATCCTGTGTCCCTTCGTAGACTCCGTCATTAGCTAATCCGTTGGATTCATCCCATGTAAGCCATTGATTCTTGCGCCATTTTTAGCACTACATTGTCATAGGTCTGGCATGATACCTTTACCTTGCCTTCTAACATACAGCAGCAACTGAAATGAGCAATATACACTGAAGTAAAGCACTGTTACAGCACGGAGACCAGTTTGTGTAGGTAGAGTTAGAGAAAAACCGCAAGAATAATTCGTGTCGACATACTTTTCAAAACAGTGTTACGGTCTGTACCATGTATGATTGGGGTGGTTATGTAGTTATTTAAAGTTTAGTTTAGTTTAGTTTAATTTGTTGCATCCTTGGATCTTTTTAGCATACAGTTTTGCACAAATATATCGGACAAGTCATGTTTACAATACACAAAAAATGAATAAACGATATACGATATACATATAAAAACAGACAGTAATAGAGTAAAATCAACATTATTATTGTGAGCTCGGGCTCGTGATCATATGTGAGTTCATATCAACATTCTTGATAATCTCCACATGCGAAAGAAAAAACAACGAAGAGAAGAAACAGAATCTTAACCCAGAACAAATATCTTAAATTAGTCTCTACACAGTCACAGATCCACTCAAATCAAATACTCATCGTCTGAGTTAAAAGCATTAAGGATTAAGAATTTATTAAGGAGTTTTTTGAACATTTTTGTGTTTGATATACATGCATCTTGCAGGTGCCTGGAGAATTTGATAAAAACAACTTGCAAGCAGTGTATGAAGGACCTTCTTGCTGTAAGGTCAAGTTGACAAGAGGCATGTGTATGTTGATGAAAGTGTTCATTCTTGTGGAACAACTTAGAATTTTTGGAGATAAATGTCAGATGATTTAATATATTCAAAAGCTAAGTTCATTATTTTGGAACTTTTAAAATGAGGTCTACGAGATTCAGTCTGTTTTATCCCACGTTTTAGTCTTAAAGCTCTCTTCTGCTTACAGAAAACATTATTTCTGTTGGAAGAGTTACCCCAAAACATGATGCCATAAGTCATAATAGAGTGAAAATATGCAAAGTATACAGTTAACACCGTATCTTTGTTCAATATACATGCTACATTACGCAAAGCGAAACATACCGTGCTCAGTTATGGAATTATAAGTTCCATATGTTTTTTCCAATTCAGCTGGCACTCCACATATAAATCCAAAAATTTTATGTCTGTGGATTTACTGATTTCTGCAGTGCAGCAATGAACATGTATCGTTGGCTGATTACTATTTTTTTGTTGCAAACTGTACGAGATGGTTTTTTTTTCTGTGATAAGTTTTAATTTGTTTCAGATAAACCATGAATCTAATCCTGTAAATGTAGTGTTGGCTAGTTGATTAAGTTCTTTCTCTGATTTGCTTGACATTATGATACTGGTGTCAACTGCAGATAAGGTAGGTACAGAACTATTGTTTAGGCAGTCAAGTGTGTCTTTTATGTAAACCAGGGATAACAGAGGTCCAAGAATCGAACTTTGGGGAACACCATGTCTTATGTAACCCGGTTTTGAATAAACAATATTTGAGTCTTCCCTAATGCAAACTTGTGGTCTATTTGATAGATACGAGTATATAAGTTTATTTGTTGAATCACAAATGTTCAGTAGTGGTGAACCAAAGTTATCAATGACCCAGCCAGATGGAGACATGTCAGCAACTCGAAAGCATGTCATAGATGTACATGTTTGATTGAAGCACAGCAAACAGTCAAATGTTCCCGCGACGAACTAGTGTCGCAGTGCACAGGTGACAGGAACAGCAGGCGAGGTTAAAGGTTACAGCTAGAGGCGTCCACCTTCTCGCTGCGTGCACGCGAACCAAGCATTCTCCGGGACCCAATAACCGTCCATCAGTGTTGGTACCACCTCTCTCACCTTCCTCCTCCTCCTAAGTTATCGACGCCTTGCCGGCTTAGTGGAATGAGCGTCTACGTAGCCGTGATACTTCCGCTCACTACTATACAGAATGTACACGAACGTACGTTAAAAACTTTGTGAGATATTCCTTGTTAAAATGAGGTATTATTATGTAATAAAATAATTTGGTTTGCGCAAATATTAAGGAACAGCTACGCGATTGAAAATTGGCTTTGCAAACCAACACTTGTTAAGGCCATGCCCCCCTCCCCCCTTTTTCCAATGTGTTTACAAAAAACATATTTTTTTACTCTTAAAGGAGAACAGATATCACAAATCAGTTTGACAGTTTTGTTTGAAGTGACAAGAAAGTATATTGTTTCGACTAGTAAGCCAATCAACAAAAATTTCATTAATTACTTAATTAGTTAAACTACAGCATTTATTTACTTGAAACCATCAGCCAACGTGGTGGAAACGATTTTCAGCAAAACAACCAAACATATGTTTGATATCTGCTCTTGTTTAGTGTTAAAAATACTTATCGCGAAACAGTGCAACCAGGAGTGCAGGCCTTAAGGCCACGCTCTTTGCAATGGTTTCGAAAAATATATGTTTACCGCAAATCTTAATACATAAAATGAAGTGTCCTGACTGACACTCTCACTCACTCACTCATCAACGCACAGTACAAACCGCTGGACCTAGAACCATGGCATTTTGAGGGAAACTTCCCCTTGCCCCATAGGCACCCACTGAGAATGGATATTTCGAAATTCGATAATTAAGAGGGTGAAAAGAGGTGAAATGTTTTTTCAAAGAATCCCTGATATCTCTTTGACCGGGAAAGCTATCATAACTTTTTAAACTTCAATATATATATTGCCCAAACAAATGCATATTTGAGAATTTTTCGATTTTGCGAAATTCGTAAATTAAGGGGGTGAAAAGCCGTACAATGTGTTTTTCATTACTCAGTGATTTCTCCTAAACCATTTCAGATAGTGAGGTAAATTTTTTCTTTACAAAGATGCTTAAGTAAATATCTAACAAGGATTTTTAGAATTTTTCGAAATTCATCCTTGAAAGATCTTAAAAAATAAATCGTGTTTTTCATTAACCCCACTTATCTTCTAGATCAGTGGAATTATTGAAATGGTTTTTGCTTAAAAATAAGTCTTACGTAAATATCAAAGTAGTAATTTCAGGATTTTTCGAAATTCGCCCTTGAAAGCTGTTAAAAAATATAATATATTTTCAATTAATCATCTGTACCGCTTACACCCGTTGAGATATCGAAATGATTTTTTGATAAGAATGAAGCTTATGTAAATATCTACAAATCAAATTCAGGATTTTATGAAATTCGAAAATTAAGGATGTGAAAAGCAGTAAATGTTACAGTTTCCCGAAAAAAGAGAATGATCAAGGATAAATAATTCAACAGTTGTTTCTTTTTGCCAACCAACTCATAAATAAAACCTCTTTGGACTGTAGCCTGTACATATGAAAGAATTATCACGGCCTGCCTTTAAGCATTCACTCAGGCATTGTATAAAGTTTGTGGTGTGGGAGGGGTGGGGTTACGGGTTCGTATACCTTGCAAGACTTTGCGATGGAAATTACTATGACATCATAACGAGCATTTTGCACGCGCTCTTTACACTGAGCTAAGACAATTTATAGTTCACTGTTATTGAGTACGCTAGCTTTTAAATGTCTTCATCACATACTTTATCCAGAGTTACTGTTTACATTACATAATTTCACGCGGGCAATGCCGCAGTCGGGCAACTATTTTATAGAGAAATGAAGATGAATTAAAAACAAAGATGTTCTGCAATTAAAGTACGCTCAGCGAAGTGGACTGGATAAAGCTGTTTGTATTTGTTGTTTTAGAGGTATACAGAAAATATAGTAACACCATCAATTAATACGTAATTAAATGTTACTCTTTTCTATAGTATACGCGGGCGAAGCCGCAAAGGGACAGCTAGTAAATACATATATCAAAATTCATTCTTACAGTTTTAACACCTATGTATGATCGCTTGTAACTAATTTTTCTGTTGCAATACACCAAACGGATTTTTAGATTTTTTCCCCTGAAATATCACACATTTTGTTGTCAAAATAAGCCAAATTGAAGTAAACTAATTTTTTTGCTAGCAAACGGTACACTATTAAAAAAAACGATGTGGCGAAATTGTGTATCGTATGACTGTACACAGTCTCAAATTTTTTCAAAGCATTTGGTTAAAAAATATTCGAGTTATTTGCAATTGTTTGAAGTAAATGAAAGATCATGGCCTTAAAATAACCAATAGGAAGTATAAATAATTAATGACACTCCGAGTGTGGTTTAGTAATAACAAGATATGCGCCTATCACGAAATGGTTTCGAAAGCTTTTCTTTTTCAGTAAGTAACGTTGCCCGAACCTCTTGGGTATCACGTGTTGCCTACGTGTATGTCTTGACAATTTCTTAGAAATGGTTCATTTAAGGGTATTACGTCAAAGTAAGTTTAATTTATTACAGGTTAGAAAGAAAATGTGTTTTCTTATATGGGAGAGTCTGGCACAGGGAAAATGTCTGCTGCTAGTTTCACTGCTATCGCTAAGGAACCAGAAACATACGAAACTGTAGTAGAATTAAATTTAAATTGGCTTGGAATTGATCGAAGTCATTTAAGTTAATTTTGAAGTGAAAAGAAACCAATTTCGCAACAGAAATTATCAACTTAACGTATGTAAAATTCTGGAAAGCTGTTCGATTGGTCAGTTTGCACCCGTTACCGATACCAGCACTCAAATTTTCCCTGTGACAAACTTTAAACATTAGTCTGTCTAACCTGTAGTAGAATTTACACTACAAACTAAAACTTTCTCAAACTCGTTTTCTCCGAGTATCTCGAATTGCTAGACAGTTTCGTCTATATTCCTTGCATTCGACCTCAAAGAACAAAGTTGTTAGCTAATTAGGTCAGTTGACATTGTAATCCATCACCCAAACACTTGTAATTGCCAGAGCAAGCGACAGGTTTACAGTCTAACTCCAAAGTAAAATGAGTATTCCCTTTAATAGGAACCTACTTTACATAATCTAGGTTACGAACAGACGTTGCCACTGACTGCCTTAAACTGGTTTAGGATTATTGGTAAGTTATAAATGTAACATATTATATGCACCAGAGTGTTAGAATAATTGTATTCAATATTTTGAAGTGTTGGTAGTATGCGCTAAGACAAGACAAAAGTGTGACGTAAGCATAGGTCAGAAGATCCGTGTATTATCAATAAGGAAAGGAACATTTCGTGAATTCAATGACCGGCATGTTAGAATCAAATATCCTATGCATACTCAAGTCCCAACCATCTGTCCACTAGCTGCTACTCAGTGGAACAATAGACAATGAACGAATAGACAGGGCTTGCGTATGCGTAGGATTTTTCATTCTAACAAGCAGGTCATTGAATTCGCGAAATTTCACCATCTCTAATGATTAGAGACATGCAAAATTCGCGTTATTTTCTGAAAGCTGACTAGACTCCAAGTGACTATAGGCGCGTTCGACGTCTCCCGCTGGCCGATATTGTCGTGACTTGCCGCGGAGAATGCTTACACGGTAAAGAGGCCAATCTCTGTAAAGACGTAACACACGTCAATAACAACACATAAAAGTTCGTGGCCATTTGAATAGCAGTTTAGGATCTGTTTTGTATAGGAAATTGAAGTTTATTCTGCTACCAAATGATAACGCGAATTTTGTATGTCTCTACTAATGATGGTTTGTCGCGGGAAAACTTGACTGTTTGCTGGATTTCAACGCACGTTCAGCTTACCAGAAGATGACTGGCTTCAGCTTGTACATAGAGATGTTACCCTACTTGAATGTGTTAATGGAATCCTGCTATTGTAATATTTGAAGCCTATTATTAGTTTGCAGACAGTTCTGTTGTGTCAGACGTACATCAGCCAGTGGTATATGTTCCAAGAAGCTACAGTGTTTTCAAGGGTATGTTGGCACATAACATTTTCCCGATAAACCACCATCTCTAGCTACGAGTACTTACTTGTTTGCCACTGCGACTGTACAACAGCGTACCACCGTAACATAGTTATTTGCTCGCCTGAAACGCGGTACTCTAACAACCACACATTACAGCATGCAGCTCTTTTTACATTAATCACATTCGCAAACAGACTATAGGAAACTTTAGCGTGTTGAATTTGTCCGCATTCCAGAACTTCGAGAAAATGAGTCACGAACTTTTAACGTACGTGTTATGTTTATATCTACCTAATAATTATTTTGATGGAAATATCATCGTCGATTTACCGCTTACCTTACAGAACAATGGAGGCGTAGGTATTAAGGGCGTTCAAGTGGAGAAAAATTATAACTTTATATTTGTATAAACTAGGGTTAGATTCGTGGACATTATCTGAGAGTACCTTTTCCTCATACGAAAAAAAAAAAAAAATAAAAAATTTAACTAAGCCAGTTTTTCCATGTTGTTAGTCCAAAGTCAAAATTTCATATTCTTACTTCATACAAAACCTGAAAACCAGTAAACATAATGAAACAGAAAAAAATTAAGTCAAAACTACATGCCACGGTCTACGGCTTGAAGCATACAGAAACCCTTTAAAAAAAAACATTTTTGTACTTAAAAAACTTTTCAAAAATTTGCTAACTTTTTCTTACTTTTAGAATTTTTTTTAAATACAAAATATTTGTGTAAAGGGTTTTTACTATGCTTCAAGCCGTAGACCGTGGCAATAGTTTTGACTTGATTTTTTTCATTTCTTTTGTTTACTGGTTTTCAAGTTTTGTATGAAGTGAAAAAAAATTTTTTGACTCTTAACTAACTTGATGGAAAAACTGGCTGAGCTACATTTTTTTCGTAAGAGGAAAATGTACTCTCAAATAATGTCTACGAATGTAACCGTTTTTATACAAAAATAAAAAGATTATTTTCCCCATCTGAACGCCCTTAATCAACACGAGAAATTGCAGGCTCGATTTTTGTTACGGCCTGACAAGCGATAGCTACCCTCAGACCCGTGCCCTAAGATGCAGGGGACAAGGATGCATTGCAATAGCTCTTACGTTATATATTTTAGAATCAGTGCAGTATATTGCAAAATTTATACTTGGTTTAGTGCAAACAAACTCATCTCAAAATACTGACTATGTACTTAAATTTTAACGTTTTTATATGCAAATAATCGTCTCTCTACTTCCCTCCATCTCGCTGTATATATATATATATATATATATATATATATATATATATATATGTGTGTGTGTGTGTGTGTGTGTGTGTGTGTGTGTGTGTGTGTGTGTGTGTGTGTGTGTGTACACGTAAAACATAACACATATGAATACACAAGCACGCTTTGCTGTGTTCCGTAACACCTAAAAACAATTTTTGCGAGATGTTGTAGTTTATCTTCGAGGGTACTTCATGTTACTCTATTACGTTATGTTCATACAAGTCTGTAACATAGAGCGGATCCATATTCGCGTCCAAGGGCATATATGGGATTAGATTATCACTGTACGTAGATCTTACGTCTTTACTTAATGTCCATAATGGTACTAAATTTCTTCAGTATGTTCCGCGTACAATTCTCTGGGTTTCCAACTAATGACCCACGTTTAGCGACCCCACTCACCCGTGTACACAGATGAACATCGACACGTTGTACTTTAGACCTAAACTATACACAGCTGAAAAACCACCCTCGTATAGAGGCTGTACCGTGATAAACTGAGGATCATGTAGCACGCACTTCATTAGATGTAAACGTACCACAGGAATTATTAAGTAAGAAAGGGCAATTGCGTTGTAGATACCTCGTGTAGACTGTCAAATTAACCACCATCACATGAAGGTAACAAATATAGTGTTGTTTAAGTGATAGCATTAAATTTAAGTATTTTAGGAACACTTTAATAATATTATGTCTTGAAGTCAGGAGAGAGTTTGGTTTACCATAGCGAAGGTTTGACCCTGCAACCTCCCTCCCCCTTTCGTTCCTTTTCCCAACTGGCCGCAGCCCCTCTGTAACTACCTTACAGTAAAGGTTGCTTTTATTTAGTAATCTATGATTTGTTTAAGTTGGTGGTAGGTCATTGTAAATTATATTTAGTATTAGCGTAAGAGGAGGTGACCTTGGTCACGTTAAGTGACTTTGCAACGTTACAAAAAAATATTTTTGGCGTATGTGGTAGCCCTGAATAAAGAAATTCCCTTATGTTGACTTCCGAATAATAAAGTGAAACATAAAATTTATGTAATGGATACAGTGGACAAACATTGAAAAAAAAAAAAAAAAAAAAAAAAAACAGTATAAGACTGTCTCAAAGTCAACCCACGTGTTCAAAGTCACCCACGTTAAGGCCATGCTCTTTCATTTATTTCAAACAATTGAAAATAACGTAAATAATTCTTTAACCAAACGCTTTGAAAAAAATTTGAGACTTTGTACAGTCATACGATACACAATTTTGCCAGAGCGTTTTTTTAAATTAAGGTACCGTTCGCTAACAAAAAATTATTTTGCTTCAGTTTGGCTTATTTTGACAACAAAATATGTGCTACTTCAGAGAGGCAAAATCTAAAGATCTATTTAATGAATTGCAACAGAAAAATACAAGTACAAACGATGATATATAAGTGTTAAAACTGCCGGACAGAATTTTTGATATATGTGTTAATTTGCGTTAAAAAAATTTCGAAACCACTGCTAAATTAAAGAGCGAGGCCTTAAGGAGGCGCTTGACAGAAAATGTTTACTGTTTTAAAATGTTTATATTTGTACGAGATATGGTTTGTTTTGAAGACTTACATTGTGACTATTTTTTTTACGGTAATGGAATTTTTTTAGCTTTCCTAGTTATTTTACAATGACCTGTCAAATTCCAAATTTGCATGAAATGGTTTTATGCTTCACAGTAAAACCAAGTAACTTACCGAACTGAAAAAAAAATGCATACTTAATAACGAAATTGTAGGCTACAAGGTCTCCTATAGAAAAACAAAACGAACAATTTTTTAATATTTAAAAACATTCTTGAATTTTAAAATTTTAATTTCAATTTTCAGAATATTTTTAAACATAAATTTTTTTTATTGGTTTTTGCATAAGAGACCATGAAGCCTGGAACTTCGTTATTCAGTGTGAATTTTTTCAGTTCAGGAAGACCCTTGGTTTTTATGTAAAGCATAAAAGAGTTTTCTTTAATTCGGAATTTTGCATGCTATTATATAAAAACTAGGAAAGCTAAAAATTTTTCATTGCAGTTGAGAATAGTCACAATGTATGTCTACAATACAAACCATATCTCGTAAAGTTATAAATATTTTTAAAACCATACAAATTTTCCGTCAAGCGCCCAATTAAGGTATCCGAAAGAAGTATATTTTTAGCCATGTGTAATTGACGTACGCTATTAAAAGAAAGAATCAAATGAGTAATGGTCAAGTATGATGCGACGTTGTGCTCATGAAGAGCGGAGTTGGGCAGTTGTGTGATCTCATAAGTTGGTTGGCGTCCCAGGGAGCTGGAGCTGGCAACACTGGGATCTTTTCCCGCCTAAAGTGTACGTGTTAAGAACACGGATTTCTATTTATGCTGTTTTTGCCAGTTTAATATTTGTAATCCTGAAAGGGAGCAGATTTCGCAAAACCCTCACATAGAAATGTTGGTAATCGTTTGTAGTATGTAGCCTAATTTTTTTTAAAAATATAAGCTTATATAATTGTGGCTCATTATTGACTTGATTAAATTTTTCTTTCTCGGTTCCTGTAGGTATGGTACATTATTCTCGGCAAGTCAAAGTGGGAAGTTGCCTATCGACATTTCATATGCACTGCTAAAAAAATGCTTTACATAAACTTGTTTCGCGTGAAAATGCGTGGATCGCAGACTGAAAAATCTACGCGTCACAACAATGTGTTGTACTATAAACACAAATTCCTGCCCGGGAAATTCAGTTGAAATGTGTTAAAAACCTACTTGAACGGTAACGCTTGTTATACAAAACTTTTTTTGGTAGTATCAATTGGACTTCACCAACACTATTTACTAACATCACGAATGACGAAATTAAGTGTGAGCGCGATGTAATTTAAATAAAAATTACTGGAATATAAGTTTCATTTATTTTATAAATTACGCAAAATGCTTAATTGATCTGTAATGTTTAATATTGCCTCCATAGAAATTTAAATATATAAATAATTTATTTTTGTGCATGTAGAAACATTGCTATTGCATTTTTTTTTGTTTAGTCAACATTTTTTGTCTAGGAATATTGTCATACAAAGGTGTTCGTTGTGTAGATTAGTGGATTAGCTATGTTAAGTGTCTGGGACAAATTATAATTTTCCTAAACGCTCAAAATAATGATACTACGAACGATTTGCGTTGTATCTGTGTGAGTGAACATGGAAAACTGCCGACTGGTATCCGTCGAGCACATGGGAAAATAGTCTACGTGTAGGAATCTGTTTGGGATCCCGTGCTGGCAATAAATACCACCTCGAGAACGCGGTTGTGAAGCGGGTAGCGTGCATCGCAGGCGGAGATGGAAGGAGCCAGGAGGGCCATTACAATCTACAGAAGCGCGCAAAAAAATTATAGCCGTCTCAGATAAACGCATTCTATCCTTCGTGAACGTAGCACTGGAGAGAAGGGGGAGCTACAAATACAAGGAGAAACAGGGAGAAAGAAAGGTCGCTGTTAAAGACGAGAGGTAAATGACGAGTTCGCGTGAGTGCGGGAGTGTTATCGGGACCTGCTACCTTTGACGACACTGCGACATGAAGGACGCCGTCAACTCTGGTCGTTTGGCCAAGGAGTCTAGCTCAAGAGGTCATTGCCGTCCTTGCTCGAGGTCCTACGTTGTGTCCTTAAGAGGCTTATGCACCTGGCGTATGACCGGTGTTGTAGCGTGCCGCGCCATTTCTATTCTACGCGAAAGAGCTACACTTAGTCACAATGTGTTTATCTACGAAAAGAACACACGGTTAAAACTAGGCTTCTATCATTTTAAATATGCAACAAGCGAATTAGAAACATGTTTTCGGGCCCCCTCAAAATGGCTAAAAACGGCTTTTTTAGACTGCCGTAACTGGAAAAATACAGCCCTGATTCGTAAAACTCAACGTTAGAAGCGTGCGTTGGTCTTTACTACAAACTTTCCTCAAATAATATTGTAGGGTCGCCGCTTTAAGTCTCATAGGAAAAAGAGTAGTACGAAAACACTGCACGTCAGTTTGGCGCGCCGCGAATATAAGCGATGTTGTTACTGTCGAGTGTGGAAAGCTGAACCTTATCGCTTCACTGTCTCCGCGCATTAAACGCGGAAAATTACATCCGGTACATAGCCCTCTTAAGGGGCAGAGAAAAAGAACCTAAATGTTATTTATCGATTTTCTGCAGTATATTCTGTTTTAAAATATTTTTGGTAAATGTGGCAATGTTGAGGCATATAATATATTTGTGTTGAATTTTGGAGATCATAATAATGTTATATGTCGTTATATATCGTAATTGTTATAATTCTTGAAAGTTAACCTATAATTCCCTTGCAGTTATTCTGCATGGCAAATTAATGAATGATTCCATTACTATTGATGTCAAGTCGTTTATCAAGAATATATCCTATACCTTTTCAAAGAGAAAATTTTGATAATATAACTAGAATAAGGGTTATGGCTCGATAACCATAAAATGAAAGACAATTATGTAACACTCCCTCTTAAAGGCGTTAAAATATCGTAATTTTATAATTTGTGCGTGTCGTGTTAGTTTTGTAGACGTTAACTTAGGATACATGCAACTCTTACATAAATTATTTCAGCGACTTTTTCCAAGACGGCGTTTCAAAGCTAACTTTTGCATGTTTGTGTTTTATGAACACCGCGAAAACTAATAAAAACCATTATACGAAATAAACATTGAAACTGCATGTCACTGTATACGGCTTGATGGCTATAAAAACTCCTTACAAAATAATATTGTATTTTTTAAAAATTCAGAATTTTGGAATTTTTCGCTACTGTAAGTAATTTTCTTAGTTTTCCAATTAATTTTGTAATATGACTTTATAACCTTCAGTAGTAGCCTCTGACATGTAGTTTAGTGTAAATTGTTTTAATTCATTTTGTTTATTGGTTTTCGTGGTTTTCATAAGGTAAAAACATGCAAATTTTGACTTTTAAATGCTAATACGGGAATACCAACTGAGCCATTTTTTTAAAAAGAGAACAATGTACTTCTCAGAAATTTTTACAAAACTAATATAACTTACACAAATATAAAATTGTGTTTTTTTCCCTAATTGAACGCCATAAAGACTCGGCCTCACTCTCCATATCGGATAATTAATTTCCCGCCTTTATTTTAAATTCTGAGGATATAAATGTTTTATCTGCGACAATATATCAAATTATATTGACCTTTCGTTGAAGTACACGCATTGCGAGTTAGCTATGCACGTGTAACTAGGTCGCAATCGGTGCAGAGATTTTTTTACATTCCATATTGTGTCACTGATTTCAGCCTACATATACAGCCGGCTCAATCGTTAAGCCTGTACTGTGGCGCAAGTTAAATAGAATTTGCTTTATATTAGCCGATTTAATTTTATTTTCACAGAATTAAAAAATCACAAAAAATTAATAAAAATCACAGTGGCGACTGATACCGAGGCTTAACCAATCCCTCGTAGGTCACGGTTGTGAAAACAGGCTGACTTTGAAAGATTAACTCCAACTTTGAAGATCTATATTATCAAAGCCAAACAACTTACAGCTTTGTCTCATCACTCAAAGAGGCTTGGAAAGTAGGCTTATTATAGTTTCACTAATGTTCAATGTGACTAATACGAGCAGTCCTGTCTACATTACAAGATAATGTCTCTAGTTTTCAAGTATCTTGGCCACGCAAAGAAAATACGTATCCATATTTGGTTTCGTACCACATTTGTTTACGGTATAGCCTTCGTAATTTGCCTCACTGCGTGTTTCAAGTTTGCTATTATTGTTATATTTACATCCACTCTTCCTGGCGTTTCTGGTTCTCTAGAGCGTCTATTTTTTATCTCGCATTTTTTTGTTTATATTCCAGTATACTTATATTTCAAATGCTTGCGGTAAATTTATTTTCACCCTTAATAATGCTTGCTATTTGGGGCACAGGTTCATAAATAACACTAAAATAACATCATTGATTTTTGAATTTTTTTTTTGGGAATTTTTATATTTCAAATTCTTATAGTAAAGTCTTGTTTTCCTAAAACGTGTGTACAGTTTCAAACGTTCAAATTAAAATTGAATAATTTTTTATTTTGCCGTCTTTATTAAAAACATTCAACTATATTGAAAATAATTTATTTATGGCGAATGTTTGATATTAAAATGTAGGATAGCATTTAACTGTATTGATCTTAGTGCAAGTGAGGGGTGATAAGAGGCTAGTATAGAGCAGCTCCGGAATGAAGGAGCAAAGGAAACGAGAATACCCTGTGTAAACCTGCCAGCCAATGGCAATATCCACTACATCTCCGACATGCGAAAAATACGGGAACAAAGCCCCGAGTACTAAACCCATATAGCCATGGAGGGAGGCAAGTGGTCAGACCACTACACAGCTGCGGTTCCACAACGGGAGTTTGGTGCAAACCGCCATGGCCCAACCCCAGCCCTATGAACGTGACATTTCTAGACAAGTAATTTGTAAAATAGACTCAAGGTATGTTGATATATGAGTTGTGAGTTCGATTCACAACTGTTGATGTAGTATTTGTTATTCTCTGAGTTTTCTTTTAGATCATAAAAATATAAATAGTCGTTAAATCATTCACCTAGAATATAAATGTGTATGAAAATTCGAAATGTGTTACTCTTGGTACAAACTAAAAATAAATACTGGAAAACCTCATGCGTAAGTATAGAATTATTTTGAAACACACTGAGGTACTCTTGAGTCAATTAATAACCTGAAAAATATCGTGAGGATATCTCTTACCGGGTATATATTATGCGTTTGTCGCCCCATACACCGAACAACTTTCATCGAATTCTGTCGACCATTCAGTTAACAAAAGTAATCGGGCGAACAAGCGTATTCCGGCTTTCGTATTGATACGGTACAATAGTTGCTAGGGGAAGTTAGGGGTTATCGAATTCCTTGCCAATGCGTCTTCAAATCGTGTTATTTTATTTAAAATAAAGGGCACTTTTTAATAAGCGTATTGTAAATTTTAAAATTATGTGAAATCTGGACTCACATTTAAAATGTTTGCAACCCTAACCTAATATTTCGTATACATTAACATTCTATATTATAAACTGTAAATTTCTTCTTCTATATTATTGAGAAGATTCAGGCGTATATATCAGTAAATAAATATTAGTACTGCTGTAAGAAATAGTTACGAATGTATGTTTTATTTTGTAACTCTGTTACAATCGGAGAGAAATTATTTATTGCAAATAAATATAAGCGTAACCAGTTTGTTAAAATTACATTTTCATCGTGATATCTCTCTCACGTCAATGTCTAGCATAAAAGAAGTGTGCAACACAGTTGGTAATCTAAGTTAAATAGGTTAAAAAATAATTTAAGCGGTATTCTTGCCTTCGTTTCAGAAATTTACTGTGTTCTTTTGTGTCTTCATCATTGTGTGTTGTCTGTGACGTCGTCGTTGTTATCCTGTCTTGTGTCCATTCGTTCCAGTATTGTCTGTGCTGTCTTAATTGTGATGTCCTGAGTTTTACACATTAGTTTGTTTTGTACTTCGACTTTTATTTTTGGTTGTTTATTATTATCATTTTTTGGTCCTTTATTTGTTGTTGACTAATTCCATACGGGATCTTTCATGTTCTGTTGTTTTGGTTTATGGATGTGTCGACTACAGTCAACTCGGCTTGTTTTCTCATTTCTCGTATTTCGTTCTTTGTCTTTCTTAGTCTCTTTCTAAGATTTCTGGGACGACATAATATTGCAATGGCGTACGTCCACAATAATACAGCTTGTCACTCATAACTGTCCAATACGTCGTTCTCCAGTGTCTCAGCATGTTTCATATGACCTGTTGATACTAGTTGCGTAAAGGTTCGAGATGTTTGAAGCCGACTGCATATGTTCGAAAAGTCCTCCAGTAAACTCTCTCTGCATCTCTCAATCTCTCTCTCTCTCTCTCTCTCTCTCTCTCTCTCTCTCTCTCTCTCTATATATATATATATATATATATATATATATATATATATATATATATATATATATATATATATATATATATATATATATATATATATATATATATATATACACACACACACACACACATACACACACACTATTCGAGAAAATGACGGGAGCTGTCTCAGAAATTATTTTTTATGGTAATACATGTAAATCAGCCATTAAATATAACCATTCCAAATAATTCTTGACCCATCATAAAACATATGACAGCTGAATCACAATGATCTTAACCTTGTCCTATATAATAGTTAGATAGACAATGTCAAAATTATTTAAAATATATCAGAAATTGTTTAGACCATACTACTGCTTCTGTATTTAAAACAAATTTTACGTCAGTTAAAGTTCTTGTTGACAGCCATACGTCGGTATACATATTTTGGAAGTAATTTTTTTGTTTAAGAAAATTTATATTTGTGTACTGCACGACTGTTAATTGTTAACTACAGGATTATTGGTTGGTTGTTAAACTGTTCACAGTCAATAATGAAGTACATGAAATTAAAAGAAAAATCCAGATAACATCAAGCTGGATATATTAGCACTTACTACTTGGAGATGACCGTTTATTTTTCTAATCACGTTATTCACTGTAGGCAAATACGCGACGGAAGGAACGCTGTGGAAAGTTACTAGTGCACGCACGTAGTACGGGGGTAGGAGTGACATAAATACGTGAGGATGGAAAACGAGGTCAGGGTGACATCCCCAGGGAGGTCAGGCTTAGAAGACTGATGGGGGAGGGATGAAGCTGGTAGGTCGCTCAGCAGTCCAGTGAACCGTGTGTGATCGTCCAGCCACGTGATACGCGCCATCACATATGCCTGACCTCGCTACACACTAGCTGCACTGCCTGTTCCCGGTGGTTGCCAGTAGGTAGGAAGACCACTTCTCTTGTATAACATTGGTGGTCGGTTTCACCAACATGTCCTAACAATTAAGTACTGCTTAAATGTGAGTAAGGGCTTGCCTAGCGTGCTGTAGTGTTTCACAAACATTAATCCACAGCTCAAATGTCTAAATCGTAGCCTAAGCAAGGCCCCCGAAATCGGATGTCTCTCTTTAGCCTAAAAATATACCATCGGTAAATAAAATAAAATGGAGCCTGCCAACGAATTCAAGTAAGTTGTACCATTGAGACGTTTTAAAGAAACATAATAATGTTTAGGTAGGTACTTACTACCATAATTATTACTTGGCACTTAAATGGAATACCTGCAGGAAAGACATAAATGGAGTTTGTTTCTTTCTTTGCTTGTTTACACGTATGTATGTTTGGTATGTATTTATGTATGTATGCATGCAATAGTGTATGTATGTATGCATGTATGTATGTATGTATGTATGTATTGTTAGGTAACATAAATTAATGTACACAAAGGTATTTATTTTCATTTACAACTGTACGCGTCATCGAATAGCCTTATGCCTTGATATATGTACTTTAGCATAAGGAAAGAGAATAGGCCAGGGCCTATAAATGGGCAGGAGTCGTACATTGGCAAGGATTTGTAACTATGTTAAAAATTAAGGAGTTCACTGCAACAGACTACATAAATGCAACTTACTTGTATTCATTGTTGATGTAAGAAAAGAATGGGATAGAAATTATACTATTAAAATAAATTCACACCAACTTTTACAATACGGATTTGGGTTCTTCCCATGTTTAATGAAAGAAGTTTACAGTAATCTTGAAAGTATGTAATTGTAAGGAAATAACAACATGATTCTTATAGGCTCAGTCAAGTAGGGTAACAGCTACAGGTACAAGCGATAGTCGGTAATCTTCTGGTAAGCTGAACGTGCGTTGAAACCCAGCAAACAGTCGAGGTTTTCCGCGATAAACCAATCTCTACTCATAAGGGAAAGATATTTAAACATTTCTTCAGACAGAGAAATAAATGAAAAGCGACAAGTTTTAATTAGTTCCCTTCTGTCCGGTTTTATACTGATATCCCAAAGTAGTAAATTTATTCGAAAGCAGGTATTCAAGATTCAATGAAAACGTGCATCTCTAGTACGAACATTGGTCGCGGTGGTCGAACTGTCAGACCATTCGCCTCCCACCAAGGCGAACCGGGTTCAATTCCTGGCGAGGGTCCCTGGATTTTCGCAAGTGGGAATCATGTCAGGCGATGCCGTGGGCTGACGGGTTTTCTCGAAGGTCTCCTGTTTCCCTCGCCCCCTCATTCCGGTGCTGCTCCGTACTCATCTCATGTCATCCCTCACCGGCACTGAAGACCTTGATGTTAAGCGCTGACAAAATTTCTCACTCATTCTAGTACAGAATTATCAGGATAGATTTTCTGGTATTCTAAGAATAGATTCACTATACACATTTAAGTATTGTTACAACTTCGCATTCATCCCGAAAAAATACCCACTGGTAAAAACACGAGAACATGAGCGATACCATGTACTCCCCTTCGAAGTTCTAGAGATCATAGTTTTCATTGATAATATATTTCATATTTTTCGTCGTACTCAATATTTAAGTTAAAAGTTTGTCATACATTACAAAATATAGCGAAGGATGGATTTCAGAATATATCTACGAATAATGTGCTTTATTTACGTTGAGATTTTAAATTTACTTAGATAAAATCCGTTATAAGTTATATCAAACACTCATTACCTTCTTATTTATTAACTAACGCAGCCCATAAAATTTTTAATCCCAGTTTGTGTATTTATAGTGTGGCACTGTTATGACGTTGTGCTGTAACATACTGCCTCTCTCTCGTTATGATATATTGTTGCATCAGTTCCGTATGTTATCTGGGTAGTGTTATAAATTCCTTGATACTTTATATGAAAAAATAATTTTTATGAGGCGTTGCAACAAAGCAGTAGTTCTCGGTAATGTTTACTATTTAAGTGAACAAGAAATTTTCTAACTTAACCTCTTTTTTATTACAGAAAGGGTTTGCAGGGTGTTTAAATTATAAATAAAATATCTTGTTTTACCGTATTATTTTGATTGACATTTCCCTCACAACAATGTTCGCTGCTCTTCCTGTGAATTTTACACCTTGTTCCTGCAGACACGTGTGCATAGTGTTGTAAGTTGGTGAAGTTACGCTGAACGATGGAGGTCTTAGAGCAAATGAAAGGAAATGAGTAAAGCAAAGAATAATTCATTTACAGATTTGTGCAACCAAAATGCCAAAAAGGGACTAACAATCAGTCACTAAATTAATGTCTTTGTTAAAGTATGTTAGATGTTAAGGGCAAACAACAAATAACTACTATAAACATATTGGTTACAAGTTCAAAACAATAAAGTCTCAGTCCTCAATACAAACTCTCGGTTAATTCAATGTCTCTCTACACACTCGCAAATGGTAGAGCGAATGTCCTAGCTCACAGCACATCGACGGTCCTCTTAAATTCGCAGAATGTCCTCGTCGACACTAATCCTCACATTGCACAATACCGCCGAGTGCCCTTGACTACCGCTCACCACCTGTCACGAGCCTCTCACTCGCGCGCAAGATGCCTCTAGGCTGAAACTCTCTCAGCCTGTGGTGCAGCTCTCTTATACAGTGGCGTAGCCAAGATTTGTGTTTGGGGGGAGGGGTTTGAAATGGGAAATTTTTTAACCTAACACCGATTCCCCACAGTCAAAGTGGGGGGTCCGAGGGCCCTCTCCCGGAAACATTTGGATTTTAAGGCGCAAATTAGTGTTATTTAAGCAGTATTAGTATCGAAAAATTGAATATACCAGTGGTAGTAATATTAATATTTTTGTCCTTCATATTTCACGGGGGGGGGGGGGGTTGTTGAACCCGGAATGTACGCACTTATATATTTTTAACAAAGAGTCCAGAAATATCGCGGTGACTCTCTGTCTCGGAGTTACGAGAAACATGTCGCATAAGGGTTGAAGCACATTCTGGGATCAGTGATTAGGTACAATAATTCTCCAGCCCGTGATATTTACTGTAATCAGAGTGTTAATGAAACTTGAGATAGGCGAGTAGGTAGCTGGCTGCTGCGATAAGAGACAAAGGGAAACGTGAGCCGCATAGCACACGGTGTTGTTCTGTAATCTCCTACCGACGACCGTCTCATCTAATATTTACTTCTTCTTCACTCGTGTTTTCCTTGTGTGCCTTCCAGATCGCTACTGTATGTCTGAAGCACGACGCAAGAAATTGGGTCCAGCCTTGTCTCTTCAAGTGTGTATGAAACATGACGCTCACCTCTCAGCGAAAACTACGCGCGCTGCCTGTCCTCCTCTCTCACGAAAGCCAACCGAAATAAAACCTTATACAGACTAACAATTGTAAAGTTCAAGTGAAAGTAATGCTAACACACCAACACGACATTGAAAAGTTTATAAGTCCGAATAAAAAAGCAAAATCTCCGAAAAAAAAAAAAAGAATAAACCGAAAATCCACAAAAACAGGCTAACTGATGTAGGGATCGTGCCGTATGATGCCGCGGGTGATTGGGTTTTTCTCGGAGATCTCCCGTGTCCCCACTCCTTCATTCCGGTGCTGCTCCACTGTAGAGCATCACTTCATGTCATCCTTAGGTGCAAGCACCTTATAGTATGTCTGCATCTGGGGTGCCATACACTGTGAACTCCTCATGTGATATTAAAACAATTCAATGGGATATTAAACACGCGATGTGAGACCCTCTGTTAAGGCGGGAATACAATTATACACTATCTCAGAATCAGTTAATATGTTCTGATTACAAGTGGTTTTCAACTAATTACTAGAGGCACGGGTATTTCGCGTATTCATCTGGCAACAGCCTAGACTTCTCAGTTAAATACGTGTACCATCTGAAGCAGAATACCCATAAGTAGATGCACGATTATTTCGCGTATTGATTCTAGGTCAGGTTGAACGGCAATAATGTATACTTCATTACTACTTCTGTGATTAGACGACACCTGTTTTAACACATATTTGACGACTGCAAGCCAGTGATAAATAAGGCAACAAGTCGTGGTGGTATCACTTGTTATGGTTAGAAGCCAATGGATATTTGACTTTGGCCATTGCGTGTATCGGTCTGAGAAGTCTAGGCTGTTGCCAGATTAATACGCGAAATACTCGTGCCTCTACCCATAAGTTTCTAACAGTACAAACGTATAGCACGTGATATCCCTACGACTTGTTTCCTTATTTATAACTGGCTTGCAGTCTTCAAGAGTGTGTTAAAACCGCTCTCGTCTAATCACAGAAGTAGGAGTGAAGTATACGTTATTGACGTTCAACCTGAGCTAGAATCAATACACGAATTAATCGTGCCTCTACTAATAACCCATGGAGCCATTTAACAAATTAGTGAAAAACACTGACACTGATTATTGAATGAACTGCGTGCTCTTTAAATCAGAATCAGTGATTTACTTTCGAAATGTGTGCAATCTTATTCGGAACTTGCGATCATTCACTGATTGCTATTTTTTTCACTGATTTAATTTACTGAGTCTGTTCCACACGGAATCAGCGAATATCGGAGAATATTTATTTAATATGATTTAGAGTGCATGTTTCCGATATTACTATAGTAAAATTTTGGCCTTGAACGATTGGCAGAGTTCTTTTAACACATCATGTTCGTATAGCGGAGAAGCTAAATTAGCAAAACACATTTTCTGCCTAGTATCCTATCCTTGACTCAAGCCGTGAGCATTTAGTTTACACCTTACACACTTGTAGCCTACTGTGGCCTCAGTAAGGAGGCATTACCGAGCGCAGCAGTTGCGACTTAAAACAAGGAATCTTAAATTTTATGTTTAAAAAAGACGCTCTTTCGATGAAAAAATTAATTAAGTGTGTTTTTAATGCAATTCTTTCTCGAATACGATATTGGTAGAGCAATGAGTTTTTTTTGCGTATTGGTTCTACGACATATTGAACGGAAATGACGCATACCACACTGTCGTTCCTGTGACTAGACGACGGCTGCTTCAACACACCTTTTGACGACTGCCAGCCAGTAGTAAATAAGGGAATAATTCGGGAAGATATCACGTGTTATCCACTTGCTCGGACAGAAGCCAATGTATATTCGACTTCGACCAGTGCGGGTATAGGACTGTGCCGTCTAGGCTGATGCCAGATGAATACGCGAAATACTCGTGCCTCTAGATATCAGAGCTAGAAGGCATTTGCTCTTACGAGATTATAAAAAAAACTTGTAGCAAGCCGCGAATGAAGTATTACCAGAAAGGAACGAAGACAAACAACTGGCCCAGGTTCCATCATCCCATACACCTGCACTTCTTCTTCCAACTCTACATTACCACTGATGCGCGAGCCATGTTACATAGGCTCATTATCCCAATTACATTGGATGGAAGTAATGATGAGGGCAGCGCAGTACTTTTCAAATTTCCCCTGTGTAACCATTCAACGAGGCGGGAAGCTGCTTTTATGCACAGTTTTTCTTCCTGATCAGTGAATTACTGACAAATTGCTGGTTGCTACTAATAAAAATTGTTTTACATTATCTCGTTGTATTTTATATTTCAACAATCTGCCATGGGAAATTATTCCCGAACGTAGGGGTTGGAATTCAACGGAATGAGGAAAAAATATGCATGGCATGGAGGTAGAAAAAACGCGGAATGGGATGTAACACGCAAATTGATTTTAGATGGCCTCGATGGCCTGATAGCCAGCGCTGCGGTGTACCTCTGCCGCGCTCGGTATGGAACGCCTGGTAAATTCCAGCACGGAGATATTTTTAGCTCGGGAATTTATGTGGGCGTAAAACTGCTGGACTTCACCCGTATGTTTCCACTTCGCACAACTATGACATCCTTCGCGCATTCGTAATGCTTCAACTAACCTGTATCGGAATATTTAAAAGACCACAGTTACATACCTGAACCTTTGGTTCAAGTTTAAGGAGCGTATTTCCTTAAGAAAGGTTTCTGTGTCGTGATATGCAGGTAGGGAAATTCAGTTATTTGGAAATAAACCGTCGGCTTAGTTAAAAAAAAAAAAAAAAAACCGAGTTTAATTTTGTGAACATGCGTCGACAAGAAATCCGAGGCTAAAGATAAATCTTCGGCAGGAAAAAAATTTTGAAGCTTTCGTATGAAAGTCACGACTATTTTTATATAAATTTCTGTTTCTGTAATTTCAGAACATTGTTAAAACCGATTAAAAACCGGTACTTATATATTTTAGTCATATATTCGGATTTTGTGGTTTCAAACTCTTATTTTTCTAAAAATCGATTTAAATTGTTTACTCGAAAACAAAGCGTACTACCATCCAGTAATACATAAACAGATGTTTGCTAATAAATATCTACTCGGCAGAAAGTTTCATTGAAATAAGATGAGTAGTTTAGATTTTACTGACTATTGAATATTCCAGTCGTTCGCTCGACACCTTAACTTTTCATACCCCTTAAGTACTACAACGGTAATTTTAAGAAATATAGTAATGATAATTTGATTGCTTTATTTTCTCATATCTAACTATCCTGATGCATCAAGATCTGACGGGTGACCCAGTAATTGTACTTCCTTTGAACTTATTCGGTGACGAAGAGGCACGTACCAACATCGAATAAAATTCGTTTCATCAACGCCAATGACATTCGCTTACATACTGGTACCAACGGACTCAGAAACCTGGGAAAGATTTTTGATATCGAAATAATTTTATTAATGCAAGAAGTATGGTGTAACGACAAACAGCGTGGCGATGAGAGCTCATGAGAACGTGTGACAGTGAGATTGGAGCAGTGGATGAATGCAAGGGTGGATCGGAAATAAATGGGCCAAGAAAACCCATTGCCACTTTTCCCACTTGTAAAAATCGGCAGCATCTCCCTAGGAAACTGAATATGGACCACCGAGTAGGGATAAACATGATTTAATCACTATGTGAATCTTTCGCGGTGGAACACAACTGAATATGATACAATATACAGAGTTAACACTGCTCTTCAGGACACTTATTCCAATGCACATGCAAACATCTTGCAGTCAGCTGCAGTACACGAACTTAATTTTGAACGTGTGCTGTTATTTGAATAGCTGAAATCGCAGGTACAATTAAGCATACCACTTCGTGAAATTAACTGCGAACATATTGTTGCAAAATGAATATTTAAGTAATTTTACACATGATTTATTGTAGTTGGGTGGCCGTTCTCAGACGTACGCACATTATACTGAAAGTAGTTAAGTGGTTAAGTCAAGGGTGAGGGTTACTATTAATGAAATATGTTAATCTAATTACGGTGGCTTTACTCGACATAGTTTAGAATACAGAATACTGCAAGGTTATATATTACACAATTTAGATAGGAGGGGAGCGGCTGTTTAGATAATTATGTTTATGTTCTACTCTATGATGGGTGACCCTTCGGGCACCATAGACCTCACCGTAACATGATGTGCCGGAGGCTGATGATGAATGTGTCGGCTATCGACGGACAGCGGCACGTCGTGGGTCTCGACCCAGGATCATCCTGGCGAGGTGGTGATGGCTGGATGGTTTGAATGAGACAGACGCAGATTCCCCCAGTACATTGCATTGGTGGTTAAGGTGTGGTCTCGCCTTGGAGTAATCCGAATGAGAATAGTGCGTCTCCCTGTTTAAGATGTCGGAGCGTTGCCACGCTCTAGTATCCGAAAGGAGTAATCACGATCATACTGGCAGGGGTGTTGATGCTGCTCCGGGGATTTTGATTATAGGTGGGCACTATGCCAAGAAGGATTCCTCGGCCTCTGGTGCTAGCTTCACTCTACCGTGACCCCTCAGCACTATAACCTCTCACACCCAAGTCAACCTGCAGCCTCCTCGTGGCGCCACCGGATCTTAGAACTAATGCAGGCTGTGGCGTGCGGGCCTATGCATCCCGACTCCTCAGAGCTGGGAAAGGAGTATCTGCCCTGATGGATTCTCTGATAGATGATAACAAGGAGAAACCAATAGGCGGGGTGTTAGACAACCTAGTGCTCAGGCTGTTGGGGCCAAAAAAACCAGGTCTCCAAGTGGGAGACATTGGGTAATGGAAATGGACGAACCTGATGCGGTCGGGGGAAAAAAGACGCACGACCTGGCCGTAAGGCTGTAAGGGTGATCCTCCCCGGTGGGTGTTCTGGTGTAGGAGCACCCAGGGCGTACTTGTAGTACTCCGACGATCAGGCTGGAAAAACCACAAATGCCATGGAAATTTGGTAGTACTACGGGCAACCAGATAGCCCCATGGTGAGGCAGGCTTTCTCTCGTGCCTGGTCTGGGTTGGACTCGTAGTGGTGGTGGTTGCCCGCATGCTGAACAGACCTGGAGAGGACGCTCCTCTGTGACAGGTCGATGAGTAGGCTGCAAAAGTGCCCGGAAGCAGACCTGGTCGGTCTGTTAGAGGTTAGATAGGCTCTAACTCAAACCAAGAGGCGGCTAAGCTGAGGATCTCAGTCGGGGGACAGAAGGGGGGTGAGATCCCGGGATGGGTGGCCCTAGGCTCTTTCGCTAGCTTATGTTACTCCATTTGGAAGGTGGTCGGAGTCGCAGGTTAGTGTTCCGCTTAAGAGGTAGGCGGTCCCGACGGACTGTTAGCTAAGTCCACTGCGTGGTTGAGCGTGTTCTCTCCCCACGCCCATGGGGGCCGGACGCCGAAAGTAACGGGCAACTGTGAGTTAAGTTACGAAATTGCATTTTATTGCCACAATTCAGTGCAGGTGGTGAGAATCGCTGAGGCCCTAGTACTTATATACACATGTTTACACACAAACAATTGGTATAGTTGTGAATAGAGTCTTTCAATAGCGTGAAAAGATTTTTCTACAAGAAAATAAAATAGTTTGCATTTGAATGACAAGTATTGATCTATATGTTTCAAAGTTATTTGAAATTTATTTTTCTGTTGAAATCGCACGGAATAAAGCGAAGGTGTTAGGCGTGTGACAAAATATTGTTACAATATTCCAATGGTAAAGACAAAGTAAAGAAAACGGAAGTTTTTTTCGCACAGTTAGTGCCACTGATTCTTCCATTGAGTTTGATCTCGGAAGATCATGATAATTCTTCAAGCGACATTCATAACGATATCCACGCTACACTTACACCAATTAGTGAACTACTAAGGACACCTGAATAACCAACGAAGGAAAGTGTGACTCTGAGAAGGAAAGACATTAGCTGCACGACGTCAGTGGCACATCATTGTAGACGGGTATCGTCGTGAACAATCATAGTTAAACTGTCTCAAATGCCAGCTACGAGTCCTCTAACATCGGAGTATCATTTATCGAGAGACTCAGAGCACATTCAATGCGCCAAGTAACGCCAATTTACAAATACAATTATACATTTTTATAAAATAAATTTTAAAAAATTTATCGTAAAACCCAAGTAAGCTCACCAAGCGTGGTGGCGCTGTGGTACTACATTGGGCTAGGCTTCGGGAGGACACTGGTTCTATTTCAGCTCCGGCAATCCTCATTTCCGTTTTATATTGTTTACTGAAATTACTTCACGCGAATGTTTGAATGGTAGCTAGCTGCATGTCGTTGCCGTTCCCTTCCTCTTTTCTCTCTGTATGGACAATGTGTTTCGTCGCTAATGACATCACTGTCGAAAATACGTTAAGCTCAACTACTTACCTGCCTACGGTTAAGAGCCCTATAGGCCTACAGCTGGCGCGTGAGCATTGTTCCAGTCAGTTAGGAGAAAGTTTTCGAAGGAATGTTACTAAACGTGCGTTTGATATCCTTTACTATAGAAAGAAAACTCATTTAAAACTATCCTTCTCTATGTTCTTTTTAAGATTTGATGCTTAGAAACTTGGTTTCGGGCACCTCAAAAGGTCTAAAACGTTTTTTTGTTCAAACTGTTGTCCTGTAAAAAATACCAACAGGAATTGTAAAACGAAGATGGTAAAGCATTCGTTGGAGTTTACTATGCACTTTACATAAATAAAAACATGGGATTACTGCTTTTAAAGTCTCTTTGGAAAAATGCAACGACCGAAACACTAAAAGCCGTTTTCACGTCTGGTTCATAAATGCGACACGGTTATAGACACACGAACCAGTCTAGACCTTATCGCCTGCCTATTTCCGTATTTCAGACGCGGCGTCTGTCATCTGCTGTATAGGGCTCTTAAGAACCCTTCTACTTTATAATCCGGTAGATGGCAATGTTGTTATAGCAATTAAACATAAGTGGTGGCTTCTTACAGCTATAGGATTTTCTTCTCACACTTTTCTTATCAGAGAAGTAAATTCACATTACAACTCTTTTGAGAGCCTTGGTTTTCACGTTTTGCGCGTGTTTACCTTAATTATGTTGTTAAAAAACAACCTAGACCTTTGTCTGTTTTCTGGTACCTATGCATTGGTTAAATATCAAAGTGAACGTGTGAAAAACATATTACATTATTCTTAACGGATGTTCACATTCTATGTGATTGGATCCCTGTTTATATAACTCGTCACTGAGGAATCTGAACCAATAACAATTCTGCATGAAAACATTCCCTGCTGTTTTACACTACCTTGTGAGATGAACAACTGGCCACTCACTGAAGCAGCAGCCAATGAACTTATAGCCGAAGACAGAATGTACGCAGGACTGTGGAATCTAGCATGCAGGTCGTTTAACCCACAACATTTTCGGTTCACTAATTATTAATACAAAAGATGACTTCAGTCAGTGCCCAGGTTAGATTCTCGGCGGGGTCGGGCCTAGGATCTTCGCATGTGGGAATCGTGCCGAACGGAGCCGTTGGTCGGCGGTTTTTCTTGGGGTTTTCCCGTTTCCCTCTTCCTTACATTCCGACTCACCTCATGTCACCCCTCACCAGCGCTAAAAACATCGATGATAAGCGCTGACCAAAATCTCTCACTTTCTCACTCAGTGTCTATTATTTAACTGTGTGGTTTCCTCTACACGCACAGCGAAGGTGTTCGTAACACATTTGAGAATACTTAAGGTGACCGCCTTTTTTGGCGGTTGAACTTCTTTTGTTGTTATGAATACAAGTTTATTTTTGAAAATGTTATATGTGTCCACAACGTATACACCTACGAAAAGAAAACACATTTTTAGGGAGGAACCAAAAAGTTCTTTCAAAACATCACGTGAAATATAAATGCAGTACTTTATTTTTCCGCGTAGTTAAAAACAACCTTTTCACGGGGATATGTTTCCAATAATTGATATGGAAGTAAGTGTTTTGCAGTGCATTTTGGTACACACTTTTCACCAATAAAATGATACGATCACCCATCAAAGAATCACAATTCCAGCGGTAGGACATACACGCTGCACCTCAGTTTGGCACGTTGCGCATAAGGGCGATGTGGCACGAAGCGCGCTCGTCAGTGTGGCCCTTATCGCTCATTCTCTTCTGAGTTTATCTCCGACTTGAAAAACATATCCAGGTAGAGATTTCCTGGTTGTAAGGTTGATATCAAGGATGTCAATTAACTGGGAGGTGAAGTAAAGCCAAATTGGTCCAAACTAAGCAACGAGATTTTTAGTGCTTGTGAGAGGTGACATGAGGAGAGTTCGGAACAACGCCAGAATGTTTGAGGATGGGGGAACGGGAGATTCTTGAGGAAAACCCGCTGATCAACGGCGTCGTCCAGCACGATTCCCACTGATCAATCACGCCGGAAATCGAACCCGTATCTATGGGTGGGAGGACTTATAAGTTTTTGTTTAAGACCATATAGAAACAACCGCAACGGAAACATTGCACGGAGATAGTCCCCTCTTACACTCCACGTCCAGGTATTATTTTATACTCCATTTCATATAAGTTTGGATAAATCTGACAGCAACTTATGGACAATAATTTGTAATATTTTGTTATTTTTGTCACTATACAAGACAAACTTTGCAGTATAAATGATGAAATAGACATTTCAGGTTCATTTTAGAGCTAAAAATGTCGCATTGTGCAGCAAATCACAAAATACTAAAAATTTACTGCCCATAAGTTGCTGTCAGATTTAGCCAAACTTATATGAAATGCAGTATACGTATGTTACCTCGAGTAAATATGGAATCGTATTTGAAACGCTCAGGATTTTAACCTACACTCGTAATATGCAGTCGTAGTAAGATAGGTGAGATATCTTCGGAGCGCAAGAGGGACTACAGTGTTGTGTTGCCACGTTGTGTATGTTGGAACGTCGTCGTACTATATTTGCCAGTGACATGTTCATCTCAAGCCCACACTTCTCGTGGCGTGCTTATTATGCGGTTGTTTCTGAACCTTCTGCATAGTCTGCAACAAAATGTTGCAAGTTCTAAATAATATTACAAAATATAAACTTACAAAACGATATCGTGCTCTAGAATAATTATTGATGTTCAAATCATATTAATACGTAATAATATTTCTCACAGCCAATAAACGCTCAGAGTTTAAAAAAAATATATTATTTTACCAACAGAACTAGACACATATATTCAACCTTAGTTTGGCACAATATAACTGTACCATAATTGTGGTCGAACGAGAAATGGAAAAAGCAATGCACTGAACATCACGACGGCATCCTGCATGTACATAACAGTCGCTGCCAACCATCGTCGTCGATAAGTTAGGAGACACTTATCCGTCACACAATAAATACATTATTTTTATTACTCAACCTAGATCAGTTATCTAAATTCACATATAATAAAACACATCAGCACACTTACTGTTTGGTAGCTAAATTTGTATTAATAAAATATATTCCTTCTGTATGAAGCCATCACGGATTATACAAAACTACTCACTGCAAGTGGCGGCTCTAGGGTTGTTGCCAGGTAGGGCACAAGTTGCAGATAACTGTATATTGTTGTGCGCTAGTTGACGCTACAGCCACTGACACGCTGGTATGTAGGTGCCGCTTATTACTGACTGCTCACAACACAGTTTGTAGCCAGTAGATATTTCAAGGCCATTGGTAGGACCATGAACTTTTCGCGTAAATAATTTTGCCTCAGTTTGTTTCAGTGCCTCACGTGCACATCTGCAGTTCTGCTACATAGTCAGTGACTGGGTGTTTCAACTGTCACGTGTTTTGATGTTCTACCAGCAAATCACGGACGTGTGGTCTCGCGGTAACATTGTTCTGGTCGGTGCAGTCAAATGAGGCACGCCTCTGCCGTATTATATTCTGCCAATAGCCACGAACCAGGGTTGCAGGTGTGCACGTAAGGCATTGAAACAAGTTGTAGCAGAATTCTTTACACCAAAAATCACTGGCTCTAACGTCACTTAACAAATACATGTTGTCAATAACCATGAAGCACAGCTGCAGATGTGCACGTAATACACTGATACAAATTGGGGCAAAGATTATTTTCGTGAAAAGTTCATGGTTCTAATCATTAGTATGTTTTGTTTCAACTAACATTGACTAGATACTAACGAAGGTCCATTCCCGAGGTCGCTCTCACCATACCGTCCCCGACTATTCCAGCAACATGCAGATATCACAGGCATAGACTTTTCCAACTGACTTAAATTCTAGAGGACAAGGATTTGACATTTGACCCCCTAACCCGGTTTAGGTTTTCCATAGTTTCTCGTATTAGATCCAAGCGAATGCTGGGATGCACGTATAGCCGTCTCTAACGACCTCGCTTAAGACGTAAAACTTAAGAGAAGTCCTCGCCTGGCGGGTCACGCGTATTCTTTTTTACGCGAAACCGCCTGACTTATTCATATTTTATCTACGGAAGGAACACACGCTTGAAGCTATGCTTCTATGTTTTTAAAAATTCAGCACACGTGTTAGAAATATGATTTTCGGGTCTCTCAAAACGGCTAAAAACGGCTAAAAACTGCTTTCTAGACTGCTGCAACTCCGAAAATATCGTCTGAATTTGCAAATGCAAAGCGAGAAGCATGCGTTGGCCTTTAATTCATACTGTCAAAAAATAAAACTTAACGGTCACCTTATAAAGTCCCATAGTAAAATAGACAAAATCAGAACCTTGCACACCAGTTTGGCACGCTGCGAATAGAACCGATATAATTATCTCTAGTCGAGATTGGTACTCTGGCTCTTATCACTCCGCTGTTCCCACACATCAAACGTGGACATTTGAAGCCGGTGAAAACACCTCTTACGAAAAATAAAAACGAACTTATAGACGAAAAAAGATTTCAATCTATTGGCAAACATCTTTATTGAAAATATTTTTTCGTTAAAAATTTATCTCCAGCAGTAATTGTAAAATTTTGAAACAAAAATTTTTGTCATTTATAAATTTTCGTCGGCCTGCGGGTGTACACGTAAGACATTGAAACAAGATGGTGCCAAACTCTTTTAACCAAAATTCAGTGGCTCTAAACCAATGGCATATCGAACCTCGCAGCCATAAAAATTGTATCTTCATATGTGGAAATGGAGCAGCCATTAGTATAATGAGACCTAAATAAGTCCATATTAATAAAGTGCTGGTGTATCTGGACAGAGGATCTGCCACAGACATGTAGCGGCCACACGCTGTCATAGAAAGATTCTTCATAACGAGTAACAAGGCTGACGAGCAGACCGTCCTCTGGCGTGTAACAGCCTGGCCAGAATAGAGGTTCATTCCCTCAGTCGAGATGATGCTGATGTGTGGTTGTGCCACGGGAAGAGGAGGGGAGCGGCTGGTGTGCTGAAAGCGAGGTTGTTTTCGTTTCATTACAGCTCCGCAGGTGACGTCAGCAGCATCGTAAGACGTCCCTCCTGCATGGCGGACCGGGGGGATAATGCGCGCCTGTCGTCTGCCGGGTATACACGCCCGCGATGCAAAACATCCTCACCCTACAGGATGTGCCAGCATTGATCTGCTGTCGTGTCGTTTGACGTTCTTGACGCAATAACGTATTCCTTTTATTCCACTTACAGGAACTATAACAAAGTTGATCTAATCTGATTGCTGGGGATGGATGGGAAGTTATGGTGTAACGATGAAAAATGTCGTAGTAGTACGATGTGTTATGGATTAGGTTTCGCAATACGTTAGTAAACTTATGTGTAACTCCAAAAACAGGTCGTAACAGTATAGAGAAACCAAGTATTTGGATTCAAACTAACTATATACCTATTCCCACACTGAAATAAAAATTCTAAACATTCGTAAATAAGTTTGAGTTAGTTAAATTTTATGATGTCCCTTCAACGAGTAGATGAAGTTATCGTTAAAATACAACGAAACTGCTTCTCAACAAATTTACAACATTTCTAGTTACCAAAACAGTTCAAATTTTATGCATAGCTTACTGTTTCCAAACACTCTTTAAAAACTGCTGGATATTTTCCTCTTGTCGATATTTATTTTTCAGATTACGTGATATATTACTCATTTGCTGCATAAGACAACTTTTGCATATTGGAGTACCTAGGAAAATATTTTAAGAAATCCGTATCCATATTTTAAGGCATCCATGAATGATATTCCAGGTCCAACTCTATATCAAGCCATGCATATTTGTGTAGTTTTATAACTGTACGTCGATTAAATAAGAATGATACATATCAACATTAAATGTCCTGGCGTAAAAGCAACGGCATTAATAATAATACTACAATATGTTCATACTTTTGAAACAATGTCGATATTTTTTGAAGGGTAATTACTTACTTGAGGAATGTAAAGATGTATGAATGTAAAGATAAGGCGGGCTATTGTGGGCGGTGTGATACAGAATAGCGCAGGGGGGCCAACCACAGAACAAAATTGAATTGAAGCTGGCAGATCAGAGGAGAAGATCTTTGTCTGATGCCCGCGCACAACGCATCGAACAGTCGAGAGTTTTAAGAGGAGGTGAAAGGATACAGTGACAGGGTTAGAGGGAAGGGGTGGGGGTGGGGTTATGAGTGAGCTCTTTCCCAATGGATGTGTCGGTAGCGATAGCGTCACGCAAGGGCTGAGAAGAGAGAGTGGGCGCGGTGGGTGGGAGAGGGCGTGGGCAGGAAATTAAACCGCTGGTAGATAACTGGCTACCGCGGCAGCCAATCAGAAGAGGCGCTCACCAGCTAGAACAATGTCGCACCCGATTACTTCGTCGCGTGTCGAGAGCTTTCGAGGCGCGTTGCGATGCCACCTCTATCACCCGGCCCTGTCATTCTTCTACGTCGAACACTGTGTGTGGAGACGTTATCGCGATGCACGGGAGTATCCCTATTTGAAGGACGTTCATGCAAGGCGAGGAAGAAAGTCGTGTCAAAGTCCAGAACATAATTTCATTTCGTGGATCGTACCTCACTTCTGTACCCAAGGAATTCTAACTTTTGTAGAAACAAAAATGTTAACTTATATAATTCACATTTTTCAGTGAAATTATCTAAAACCTATTGACTGGTTTGGCTTCCGGGCTGGAGCCGCGTCTTCGTGGTTGCAGGAACCGACGTTTCGCCGTACATTTCAGCAGGCATCATCAGGGTCTCACTGTAGACTGAAGGCCAGGAGTAGAGAGGGCCGCTATACATAAGGGTTCCAGGGGGCTGGCCTGTGATTGGCCGCTGAGGTGGCCAATGGGAGTGAGGCATGTTCTCATTGGCTGTTCTGACAGCCAATCGCAGCTGACCTCTCCTGATCTAAAACCTAATTCTTCTAATCATTCTGTGATTGAAATTGCTTACTCATTAGTTGTTAATTTAAAATTTTCCTACTGTCACATCAGTTGCATATACTGAAGAATTATTGTATATTGTCTCTGCGATATTTTTGGTTGAAAATTATTTTTATCGTTCAGTACTTTAATACTCATAAATTTATTGTGTTAAAGGTACACTCTAGTAGAAAATAGTTTTTTAAAATGTATCATCCAAATGTTGTGACGAGGCACAAACCATAAAATAGAAAAAACTTCAGAACATACTGTTTTTAACAACAAAAAAATAATAATACAATTGAAGAGTTTGATGGATGAAGGGGGGCATGTTACATTTGTTAACTTCTGAGAAAAGAAGCAATTTAAAGCTTATCCAACTTGATGAATCTTGTTGATTTGCTTTGCATGTGGTATGAACGTATTACAAGTATTGTGAAGTTTAAACACATCTCGGAAAATTTTCTTCTAAAATGTTTTTGTTGTATGTTTCTAAGAAGTTCATAAATATGACGTGCCGCCTTCACCCACAAATTGTTACGGTGTCGCAATCCCGCGGCGTCGGTGGCGTCGCGGAAGAGTAGGAAGACGATTGCACAACCCCGCGGCGTCAGTGGCGTCGCAGGACGGCAGTAAGTGGGTGCTGGGTAATCAACAAGTCACCAAAAAGTGGCGGATTGCGGCAACAGTGGTATCATAGGAATCCGATGACTCGAGGAGTTAAGTGGGTCTTAACACTTACCCAACACCTTACAAACTCCTGGATTCAGCATGGATTGCTCCGCCTCTGGGCATAGCTGGGAGCCAATCAGAGGGGAGGATTTTGACGGCCGGGTGGGGGTACGAAGAATGGTATAGACATCGAGCTAGCTACCGAGGGGGAGTTGGAGAAGAGAGTCGACGAGAGAGTCTTCTGCTCGGGCGGCGACCGCACCTGGGGACTCTGGGTTCGAGTCTGGGTGCGACCCTCTGGCTAGAGAACTAGCTACAACGGCGGCACGAGCGGTGAGATCCTGTTGGTTTAGGGAAGGAGAGCGATCCTTTACCTATCTCCTGTCTCGCCTTACCCTAACCCTTCCACTCACCTCTATTTCTGTATTGATGTATTTCCTTGTTCTCTATTCTAATAAACTCTTGTTACCTTCCATCTCTGGCTTATTTATCTTCCCCTTCCCAGGCTAAACTTGTAACAAAATGCCTTCAATTACAGTGAAACGTATTAACATACGTTAGTTGATAGGCTGAATTAACATTACAAACATTCTTATATTTAACAAGAATATATATTTTTTTACGATTGGAAGATATGTTCTTCTTTATTGAAATATATATTACAGCACTAAATAAATGTGTTATAAAATATTCTAAACATTTGAATGGCATGTCAATTTAAATTTATAAAACCTACCCGATACAAACACGTGTTAAACAATATTCTCGCTGGTGTGCCTACTACAAACTAATGAAAGGATCAATATATTTTGGCTCTTAAGCAATCGTCAACCATATTCAAGAGTGAATATAATTTATTAAACACAAAATTAAGACTTAAAGCGTGAAACCAACAAGAATTTCAATCAATTTTAGATGCGTACTTAATAAATACGTGCATTTATTTTATCTTTGTTAAAAAAATTGCTACCCAAAACAGTGATACATATTTCATCAAACTAAATTCCAAAGAATCAAGCCTCAACGTTCACGCAATCGACCATACGCATTTGACACATGATTTATGTTAATTTCTGAGAAGTTGAAATTTACTTTATTTCTAAGAAATACTACACAAAATACAAATGGAGTCGTATTTCACACGATGAAATGTCTCGTCCACGGGCTCCAATACTGAATTCCAAGTGATATTCAAAGTAAGCAAGTTCACCTGTCAAGGTATCTTTTAATTAAAGATCATGATTGTAAATACGTTTTATGAAAGAAATTTTTCCCGGCAATGAATGTGTCAGCAACATTATGCTACAAAGAGAATTAAAACTGGCAACGATACAACACAAGAGACCACGGATCCTATACAAAATACACATAATATAACGGAAGTCTTTAATTTAAAAGGCAGAAAACCAAATTGTATAGTTAACTCAAATTAATTACGTAACTACATGATTGTTGCCGCCAGGAAAGTCAGGGGGGAAGGACAAGCCCCTAACCAACACGACTATGGGGCACTCCTACTTAAAATCGATACAGTCGGCCCTATAATTTGCCACCCAAATAAACTTTCCAACTTCCGTACAGATTGGTACTGAAATAAACATAGGCCGGTTTCTTAATGTCTGATTTTGTTCCGATTATCATCTGATTAAATTTTAAGTGTTGGTTAGCAGTGTTTTGTGTTTCTCGAGTTATGGTTAACTTAAATCTGTTGTTTAACTAGTGGTAACCAATGGTTAAGTTAAATACAAGAATTCCGGTTACTGAATAATAAGTAATACATTTAACAAATATGGCAGATTGTGTTTTTAGGCAATAAAACATTATCCTTGTGATGAAAAAAGAATATAAGTTACAAAATCAGAAAAATTAGTTGAATGTGAAGTCATACTAAGGAAGTTCTTCACTTTTTGTATTTAATGTATAGTAATTATTATAAATGAATGTTGGTATCACTGCCAATATAAGAATTAGAAGTGGTTTCACAGCTTAGTTGTGGCAGACCTAATGTTTTAAAGACAATGGTTGCAAACAAAATTAATGTAACTCAATATTGATATTCCCGAACCGAAAAATTTCTTGCTGATAGACGACATTTTTTGTAAATATATTTTACCCAGACAAAAATATTTACGTACCTACTATTGCGAGAATCGTGTTGCATGGTTTAACATAAATAACTATTTAGGTTATAAATTGTATGTTGATATTGTTTTTTTGTTGTTGTTTTAAATGTTTAAATGTAGATGTTAGTTTATGTTAGATTATACAGTCGGCCTATTACTTATATTTTGTAAATAAAAGTGCAAAATGCATAGATTATTTGTCTTAACACGAAGAAAATTTAACACAACGTAACGTACACCAAATTGTTTTTAATTATTTGATTCACACATGAAAACAAAAAAGGGTAATTTTCAACGCTTTAAGAGTTGAACCAAAGAGAGTTATTACTAAAAAGAAATCTGCAATTAATATTTTGCTTCATTCATGCTCGACGAATTAATTACGCGAACATATAGTAAGTCTCTTCAACTAATTTTTCCTACATAAATATAATTGGAACCTGAAAAGTAAAATCTTTAACGGCGAAACAAAATAGAAGTTCCACTACATGTCTGCTTACTTTCGTCCATGTTTATTACGAATTTTGACTTTCTCGTACAAATCTTTTGAAGTGATTTTCTTTGGCAATCCACATCACGCCCTGAAGACTTGCGTACGCTCTTCGCTATTCTTTTTTTCGTTTCGATCTTTTTACGTTTTCGTACTTCGCTTAAAAATGTTGTCGGTACACGGACACACGCCCGAAAGAATGTCGAACTCGGCTGCAATCTGTTTCTATGTCACTGCGTCTGTTTTGGCTTTTTAAATTCCACAATATGGGGTTATTTTTAACTAGGGTATTTAGAAGTTCGTTTTCAGAGTAAAAAAGTTCATGTTTACCTCTTCCGTCCATTTTTTACAATCTTAACCGCGACTATAAAAAAAACCAGATAATATTCATCTTCCAATAACAACGCGAAACGTCACTGCATGGTTGCCAAATTTACAGGTACCAGCACTTAGCTAATCATAACAATATTAAGCGGGAAAAGTGGTTTTAGAAACGCTATTGTTTTAACCCATAGTTAAAAGATTCCTTTAAATGAATTTATCATACGATCAGATGACCAGTACTTTAAACACACATTATGAAACCGGCCCGAGAGGTACAAAGTTGCACTGGCTACCATAAAGTAACAACGATATACAATACACACTAATTTAAATTTTTTTGATTTGTAATTATGTATTATTGAATAAACTATGTAAGTAAACCATTTCCGTTAGTGCTTTTAAAAGCATTACTGTGATTCCCTTGTTGGTTCAATTCTCCTTGACAATGCGATATGTTATGTTATATTATTTATTAACACGCTTAAATCCCTTACATTGCAACATGTGTGTATAAGACAGACTTCACACAAGTACACACTTCTACATCCACAAATTTAATAGAATGTACTTAGCTACTCATCACTCGTTATAAGAAACGGTAATGACACACTGAATTTTCACGCCTTTTAATCCAAAGCTGGTTTGGATATACGGACTACAGTTTTTAACATACCTTGTGGTCGTTTATAAGTAAGTTAGTGGGCTATAACCAGCAGAGGATGCACTTTATACTGAAACTAGTTAAGTGGTTAATGCTAAGAGTAGAGACTTCTGTTTAGTTAAGGACGTTGTTCTAATTATTGTAGCTTTACCTACACGGTTTAGCATTACATGTTACTGCAAGCTTTACACTGTATTACTTAGGTTGGAGGAGGGCAAATGATAATGGTTTAATTTGCAATATGTTACGTTATAATGTTGGGTTACCTTCGGACACCTTAGACCTCACCATTAGCATGATGTCGGAGGTTGTTGACAGATGTATTGGCTATCAACGAACGGCACGTCGTCTCAACCCAGGGCCCTGAATTTAAGTTTTTCGTAACGATAAAATCTGTTGCTACTTATCGATTTTCGTTTGGACTCGGCAGTCTCATACTATTGTGACGTCACATTCGTTGGCATATGTCGTTGCCAGCTCTCTTTTCGTAATGATAACTGTGGAGCTGACGAAACTAGCAATGTTTCGATGCAGTGTTAAGTCAAACTCAAAATAAGCGCCCAGGAATATACTGGCGAGCTGGTGACTGCTGCACTGTTCTTAGGAGACAGACCCTGTTTCCTCCGATACCATGCGTTATAATAGAGTGCATGTGGGGAGAATAACTGAGGTCCTTGTCTTGTGCAACTGCTGACCTAATTGTACTGTCGTCATCACAAGCTGATCCTCCAAGCAAGGCTCTTGGCATTCATAACAAAATGAAGACATCAGAGGTGAAACTAGTGGATGAGGCAGTAAGGAAATGGTGGGTGAAATGGCCGTGGCCTATCGTAAGGTGACATCTCAGCATTTTCGTGAAGTGTCTTTGGAAATCCACGGAAAATCGGAGTGTCTTCGGAAAACAGATGCAAACCCGAAATCTAGATCTCCAGAGCCGGGAATCGAACAAGGGTACTTCCGAACACGAGTCTAGCGTGTTACCGTTGAGAAATTCGTGGGTAATTAACCCGAACTGTACTCAAAAGGAAACAAAGTTGATGCATACAAAGAAGTAGGCCTACATGCCGAAACGTCATTTCTGGAAAATGTTGATTACTTTGTGACTATTGGTAAAAAGTAATGGTTTTAACACGAGTTCATTATTTATATCTACGTATAGACGATCAAGTACAAATATTACAAGTGTAGTTCCAGACATAACACTAGCTAATTGCAGTAAATTAAATTACTCATTAATTGTGACAGACACACAACTAATAATTTTGATTTTCTGACTAATTTCCCGAATTGAAAGTGCCACTTATTTCAAGGCGAATTCTGAGAAGGAATGGTTCTTAAACTTTTTCGTAAATATCGTGCATGTGTTTCTGTGTGTGACTTGAGAGCCTCAGTTTCGCTGGGAATTAAAAGAAACTACACGGGGTTTCTAAAGAACATTTCTGTATCTAACCTTTGATACTCTCCAACCGGCCTTGAGATATAACATTAATGAATGTCAAATTCCATAAGTTAATTAAACGTTAAACTCTATAAGGATTGTTAAGATATTCCTTAATATTTGGTAAGTTACTTAAAACACCTTAACACTAAATATGCGTTTACATCAGCCACTTCGTGCATATATTAAGGCTGAGATATAATACTAACGGGCGGAGGTTTTAAACTCATTTATTATTAAGGTTACGACTAAGTTACAAACAGCTGATGCTCGAATGAGGAGGGTAGATTAGATTAAATGCGAGAACTTTTCCAGTTCTTACAAACTTCTAAGAAAGTAAATACATCCAAAGGAAGAAGACTAAGAAGTTGTGTACACTTGAAATAAGACATATGTCTCTCCTGCCGAGTCGTCACCAGCCAGGCTGATAAAGATTTGCATGGCATAGCAGGAGGACGTAGGTGTGACCGAGCGAAGTGACGTAGTAGTAAAAAACTTGACCATCATTTAGAAGGTCCCGCCTTCTTTTTTCGGGTCCAGACATCCTAATTTCGTGAATCCATGATTTTCGAAATCTTTCCAGGCCTATTCTGGGATGGTTCCACACTATAAGTCATGAATAAGTCATTTCCTTACCTGAGTCCTTAGTGTGTGAGAAACGTGTGCAGATTTGAGAATGGTGATCATGGGAGTGTGTTTTTCTTTGTGGGTCATTCAAAACGCATGTTGAAATTGTAGGAGAGTTTTGGAGGGATTTGTGTGAGTGAATCAGGCTTAGTTCCTCGTAGGAAGTTTTTAATAAGACCTGGGAGCTGCTGTTGGGGCCGCGCACCGTCGCATTAAAAGTTTGCCGCGCACTCCCGGGAGTATTGATCAGGTGCTCGAGTGCCCAATAAGGACTCACAATATTGCGCTTGGCTGGGTCCTGCGAGTTATTAACTACGCCGAGGAGAGGCCAGAGAACATTTCCTCGTCCCGAGAAGAAACTATGACTCGCCCCGGGCACGCCATTGTTGGCCTCCTTTCCACATGAAAGGATGGTAACTGCCCTCTACTTACATCGCAAACATTCTCCATGGGGAATTCCTGCCAAAATTCCTAACCAGGGGTGACGTTAATTCAACAGCAGGTTAGGAAGATGATAGGTTTTCTAAGGAGCCAGTGTGGACGGGACAACTGCCTCTGCTAGTTGCATAGGTGTCGGTATAGAAGCAACTTCATGCTGGCACTTACGGGCAGTGATGCATGACCATATTTAATTCAAAATAAAGTTTCCTACCACTATAAATATTCGTAAAGGCGTATCTAAATTTCCGATATTTGATACTCCATATGTTAGTCTACATAACACAGTCACTACCAACAAATGTCAGATAATAAGGAAATAATTTACTGTCTAACAATATAAAAAGGTGCAATAGACTAACATTTAGAGTACGAAATAAAAATATATTGGTATGTCTTCAGGAACACTTAGGTATAGCGGGCAAAATTCCGTAACTAAAAAATGGCCGTGCACTAATGCGCTTATAGAGAAATCCTCGAGTGCAAATCCTAGTGTTACCGAAGAACGAAGATCTTTCCTCCTTAAGCGTCATCATATGCAAGTGATGTACTCGTCGCAGAGGCAATGGTGGGTATTCAATGTTAACTTTTAACATTATTGTACATGTTGTTTACTGTGAATATCCCTCATCGCCTCTGCGATGAGTAGATCACTCGCATGTTTGCAGCATTGGCTATGCTCTAGCCGCTGTGTCTGAGCGAATCTTCAAGTGCGTTTTGAGCAAAAACGGTATGTCCTAGACAGTAACAACAAGAGGACCTTTTTTTGTTATACAGGTCTCAGTACTTAATAAACCATCTTCAAATGTTCGAAAATCCTGACGGTAAAATAGTTGTGTGCAATTAGAGGGGAGCCACCCCTGCTATTTTCGTAAGGGTGGAAGTTATCAAGTAGCATTTGCAGTTGGTTTGAAGATCCCAACGGCATTAAGCAATGCTGAAAATCTTGTTATTTATGTCATTTAACTTCCAATATTTAGGAGGAATAAGGTTTTTAAATTTTGATATTCAGAGTTTCATTACTCCCTATTGTTAAGTTTAGGCGAAAAATGCTAAACATCATTTCTGCTTACCTTCCATAAGGAATCACCTGCCGGAGTTTGTCGGTGTTGTTCAAAGATACCCTGTATATATACAGGTTGTTGTTAATAAACGTCCTATATACATAAGGATGTTTGGTAATTATAGGTACAAAGGGAAGGGATGGGTCGAAGACGATGAAACAAGCAAATAATGCTGATAACATAGGTACGGAAAGCGACTGTTCTCCCGTTACGATGTATGGACGCGTGCAAACATGACAATGTTTTTGAACGCGTACGGACATCGATGCCAAGACGTGCTGTGAAACCTGCCTTCACATGAACGGCGCCCATTTCGAACACTTGTTGTAATGTTTTGATCCTCGGGAACACTGGTATTATAGCGTTCCTATCATAACCTCTAATGTGTCATATTGGGTAAATCATGGGTTTCCGGGACCATGTTTATTAGCATTATTTGCTTAGTTCATCGTCCTCGACACACGCCTTTCGTCTGTACGTATAATTACCAAACGTACTATATATATATATAATTATACCATACACTTGTAAATGATACATATGCAACGCCGACCACGCCTCAAAATGTTATATATATATATATATATATATATATATATATATATATATATATATATATGTATATGTATATGTATATGTATATACGTACATACACACACACTCTCTCTCACACACACACATAATACATATGCACCTTTTGAAGTTTGAGTAATCTGTCTGTGTTCAGTCCCAAGGGGTAGATAACATCTCTCATGTACTTGGGAGATGTTTCCGTACTGTGTTGTATATTAGGTTCACTTTCAAATGAGCACTTCCCAACACTTTCAATAAAAAAAATGTATTTATTGGGGCAACGGAAGTAAAGTTTTGAGAGTTGTGAAATGTTTGCACCAATTTTTAGTTACTTTGTTACGTGGGAGTTTTTGTATTTACAATAGTATAGACGGAGTCATAATGGTTCACAGAAAATTGTTAGCAGTGCTCAATATATCCTGAACAGACTATAAGTACCAAACGTCCTATTATTTAGTTTCAATGCAATGTTTCTTTTCGTAGGTCTGTAGTCTAGTTTTATAGCATTCTCGTGTAACCATTTCAGGGCCATTTTTGTTGTATGTAATGTAGACTGGTCATTTGTGAAGGCAAAACATTTTATGACGATTTGGATTCCCTTCTATTTTCCTTTTTGCATACATCTGACGCGAGTTTCCCACTATCTTATTACTTTTTCCAAAATTATTTGAATAGGAATGGTGATATGCCACCCCCTTGTCCGACTCCTGTGTGAATTCCAAAGGAGTTAGTGAATTCATCCATTAACTTAACTTTTGAAGTGGTTTTCGATAGCATTTCATGTATGATGGCTCTGGTTTTTTTTATCGACTTTGAATTCTTCCAAGGTATCAAAGAGGGTCTGTCCGTCAACAAAGTCGTAAGTTTTTTAAAGTCAACGAATGTAACTGTGGAATTCCGAAATCGTAATGTTTCAAATTTGTTGACTACACGATCGCTCTTTTCTAAATACTGCCCGATATTCTCCACTTTTATTGACTTGTGGATCTAGTCGGTTAAGTGACACTTTATAAAATATTTATAAGCATATGGGAGAAGTGAGATTTCTCTGTAGTTCGAAACTGTTTTGTCTCCTTTCTTATGAAGTGCACACGTAAATATTTATCCGTGATATTCCTGATATAATTCAATATTCTAAGAACCTTATGTGTTAGATTCTGGTGACTTGTTTGCGAAAATTCTGTCATAATTGCGGCTTCACCTAGCGTCTTTTATGTCTTAAATGAGTTGGTGGTGTTAACGATTTCTTCATGTGTATTGAGAGTGAGTTGGGATTCGGTGTTGACTTTCCAAATTTGAGTTTTTCAGAAGGGAGTTCGCCTTTGAAGAGTGTACTGAAATATCTTGCCAAGATCTCACAGTTATTCTTTGTGTTGGTGTCTAGGGATCCGTCAATTTGTTGGAAGCACGGGCTCGGAGGCTATTATACAATAGGATTTCCTCTGAAAGTCTTGTAAAATGTACCGACATTCTTCTTGGTGAAGTATTGTTCTATTTATTTAAGCCGACTGTTGATATATTTACGTTTTCTTCATCGTATCATTTGGGAGGACGACTTTCTTCTTTCTTACAACTTAAAATTCTTCCTACGTTTATGATGTTTTGTGGCCACGCTTTACTACAGTCCTCTAAAGTCTGATCACACTTGATGTTCCACCACGCACAGTATCTTTCCTCTTCGGGGGTGGGCTGATTTTTATTTTATTTATTTTTTCAGTTTCTCTGCGACTTATGTCTGGTAGTTGAATTTTTTTATGTATATTAGCTGTCTTGTGTAATAATTTTGGTGTACGTGTATATAAAGACTTAGGTATAAATATAAATATTCATACATAGGCTACGTACATACATACATACATACATACATACGTACATACATAGACAACCAGCGTAAGGTAAAATAATCTCAGTGGCACTGAAACATTTCGAGAAATTTCAAAGCCAATAGACTACGCGTAAAATAGTGTAACGTGTACACCAAACAGTCAATTATTCATCTAGTTCTGACAGTTCTAATAGGAAACAAGCAGTCCAAAGCTGGGACTCAGAAATGGTTTACTTCTTGCCTTGTTATCATTTTGTACTCTGTACTTTCTCTTCGGTGGCATTTGATGAGGAGGGATGAGGAAGAAAAGGGGTGAATGCCACAGGGGCACGCGATCAGCGACGGACGGCGTGATTGATTGCCGGGTGGCCGATTCCTCTGGTGATCGACTACCACCTCCCCCCCAAAAAAAACCCTGACTACACGGGCTGTGCTCCAGAGTGAGTGAAATATTTTCGTCAGCCCTTAATGTTGATGTCTTTAGCACTAGTGAGAGGTAACCTGAGGTGAGTATGGAGCTGCGCCGGAATAAAGGGGCGGAGGAAACGGAAGATGCCGAGAAAACCCTCCAACCAGTGGCATCGTCCGGCACAATTCCAACATGTGAAAATCCGGAGACCAACCCCGCCGGGAATCGAACCTAGATCGCCTTGGTGACAGGCGAATGATCTGACCATTTTTTAAATCATTGAATTATTGTTTTACTTTTTGTGATACAAAAACGTGCTTTTACATACGGACACTACACACGACAGTGGTAAGCATCACATGTCTGAGTCTCTGAATGAAGTTATTTTATTCACTCTTAAGATTTGTAATGTCGCAACCCACTCCGAAGGTTTCTTCACACTAGCCAATCACTACATTCGTCACTACACTATGTTGGCTAGAAGAACAGATGCCGATCATACCGTTTCCTTGGTGTTCCTCGACGCGCAATGTTCCACTGGTCTTCCCTAAGAATGTCGATGAAATCTGCTAGTTTCACGAGATGCGCATTTAGTAGCAACAAGTGAATGGCGTGAAATGTATCCAGTGTGAGGCACTCCTTCACACAGAGAGAAACGGGTAGAAGTTACAATGCAAAAGTTTCACGTCGCTAACGCTGTTATCATTGATGAGGCGTTGCAGGTGAAATGTTCACGACTTCCAGCTCAGAACGGCATACTTACATGAGGTGATACGGTGAGCTGCTGTATCAATGTAGTAGCCACATATTTGACAAATGGGATCGTTTTTGAGTCGGATGTTGTAGAGGCGTTGAGCGGTCGGGACGATGTCATTATATAAAGAAAAAACTGCTGCCCTCATGTCTGGCGCTATGTAAGACTCACAAATAGCTCTCCATGTTCGCGCCCATCGAATTCGTGGATTAGTACAAGCCACAAATGGCACGAAGTCAGACTTGCTTGCTCGATGGTATAATGAACTAGAGGAGACCATGAAGCCACCAGGAAGGTCTGCGGCGAGCGTCAATATAGTTTCTCTTGCGGTAGATTAAGGTGGAATCAAACGGTACCTTGTGAACCACATCGAATGTTGTAGTGCAGAATACATCTCCCCTCGGAGCTCTCTGTTAATAATTGTGGTTTGATAGATGGTTGAATATTTTTATTATGATCCATTAGTGCCAAATCTCCAGTACTGATAGACAGATAAAGTTGTGTCCGGGATGTTTTGGAAATGTGTGATTTCCACATAATCCATCCAACGTATTTCAGAGTTTGTGCGTGGTGTTGACGTGGAAGCGGAAAAATGTGGACTATATACAACAACTTTGACAAAACAAAGGTATTTGTTAAACATGTTCGATTGATGAGGTAGGTGTCTCTGATATACAGTAATAACTGTTGGGCTCGAAGTTTTGTAATAGCAATGTTCCAGTTGTGAGAATCCATTTTTGTAGCATTCGAGAGGAAAGAAACATCCAATGCACTAAACGGTGTCGTCCACGACCCAAGACTTCGTTGTTGACAGCCGATTCCTGTACATAGACTCTTAAAGAAGAAGCCAATTGGAACAGAACGGGGGCGGTTGAGATTTCCTGTATTTCTTGTTCTGACCTGATAAGACATGTAATATCAGCGTACACGTAAGTTTTAAGGTGAACGTGGAAATTTGTATTCCCGTAAATTGCTGCTCAGCAGCCGGAATAACTGTTCAATGACAATAGTAAAAAATATCATGGAAAGCGGACATCTCTGTCTCACTGAACTTCGAATAGAAATCGGTGAGTTTAAAAACCCATTTACTTGAATTCATGATGTTGCCCCATTCTGAATCATTTTCACCCACTCTATGATTACTTGTGGAAAATGATAATGATGTATGACGGCAATTAAGTATCCGTGGTCCACACGGTCAAAAGGTTTATCTAAATCTATATTGAGTACGGCCGTACGTTGTGCAGCACTGAGCACGTGAACATCTCGGAGGGCTAAAAGGCCATTAATAATATTTTCCCCCCTAAATACCACATTTCTGTCCTTTTCCAATTATATCTTGTAGGGCTGGCTGGAGACGCGCGGCACAAATCCTTAAAATTATTTTTTTCATTTTCATAAAAGACAAATTGGCAAAGTTAATTAACGTTTCTGTGGCACAGTAGTAATTGTGTGATTAATTAAGGGTGTTGTGAAAGTTATAGTTGATTGCAGTTTTGTGTATTTCTGTAAGCTTCGTGAGCTAGTAAATCAATAACTTAATTCAACTCTTTTATTTATAATTATAAGACCTCTATCCCAAAGAGCTCAGAGAATTGCCCACATGTAAAAGTGTTTGCTTAAACTTGTAACAATAATTTCCTGTCCTTGCTTCCGTCAGGGCTCTGAAGTAAAAAACGTCTATAGGTGTGTTTATGTAAACATAGTAGGTACAATATACTTGGCAGTATTGGTCACTTCATCGGATCTACTCAGTTTTGGATGTTGAATGGATTTTCTCCGAGCGTACATAAATTCAAAGAATAGTATGTGGGCAGCCTATTTTTAAAAAAAATGCGGCAAAATCCGAAGAAGCCGTTAATTTCAGTCACCGATCTGACAGACCTGTATTATAAGACAAATTCGGACAGTGCAGAATATCCTTTTGTACTGGTACAGTATACGTATATGGCATTACACATGCGTACTAGTAATGCATACCGCATAAAAATACTACAGTTAAGCTCGAAAGATTTCCATTGGAATAAGGGATTGCAAAGTGAAAGTTCTCTGACACATAACCGCTGTTTTTGCAAGTGTAAACTATATGAAAATATATTAAAAATGTTAAAAATGTATGTGTTCAGAAAGCCTAATAATTCATAATTATATAATTTATTCCACAAATGAATTACGTTCTTATGCCAACATTTTTACTTGATAAACTCGTACAGACTTCTCATCCAACAAAAATACTACATTCCTACGTAGTTTTCTTTGTTAAATATTACCTGAAGTGACTAACAACGTATTTTCTTTTGTGTATACGCGTGGGAGCCTGTACTTTTTTCGCGCCCTTTTCCTGTTTTTCGTCTGCTAACAGCAATCTACCGTGCTCCCGAACATGGAGACCTGAGTGGATCCGGCGAAGAGATAGAGTTGAATATTTAGAGATACCCGACAGCACTGGACGGTACTTGCACAAGGTTTACGACCGGTTTTACAGCAATGTCTACTCAATCGAGTAGACCGAGTGTTTCCACGAACTCCAATAAGAGGGAAATTTTACTTTAAATTTTATTTACTAGTGGAAAGTTCCCATAAATTTCTAAATTTAATGGTCTGCTATTTCAACTCTCTGTTTTTTTTATATTGTAACACATTCAATTAATATTTCGCTTGTGAGATTATTTAAATAATTCTATATTTGTGTTATTTCTTATACACGTACGTTTTTTATTTAGTATATGTCTTTTCAGCTGACAATTCTTGAAGATATGGAGTAGAAAAACTTGAGAAAACGCTGGCTTACGTAGTTTTTTATAAGTCACAATAATGAAATGAGATGAGTGTGGAATGCTTAGTTGACGGATGGGAGCACTCAAATAAAACCCGCCAACGAATGGTAGTACCCGCTATATCCCCGGATATCTAACCAGGATGAGTGGTGTGGGAGGATAGTTGTATCACCAATAACCTCCACTGCTCTTCATTATTAGATGAGTATATTCAAATACCCTACATTTATTTTTAAAAATGTTGTGATACATATGGGCTCTTTTTATTGTAAATATAGTTAAGGAAATATGCTGGAACAGGCATGTCCTCATTAAAACTATTTGTATAAAATCAGAAGACCAAAATGTATGAACTACTCTCTAGTCTTAACTGTTTTCGTGTTTAGGAATTGTGTCAAACTTACATTTTCTAAAATCCAAACGTGAGGAGTCATGCGAAAAGTGACCTTATCTTACAATTACTTAAGGTCACATTTTTCATGACTCCTCACAAACATTGTGCGTCAAGATAATAATGTATGAACCTCCGAAGGTCATATGTTCCATATGAATGCGTGAGGAGATGCGTCTCTTTACACGATTATGTGCAAATTAAATTATATGTATGACTTAAAAAAATAATAGGGAATTTGCGAAAGGGACCATGTGGTCTTTTTGAGCAAATTCAAGTAATACGAGATTCCGACTCTCCAAAGCATTATCTTGGCTGTCAGCAGCAAAAGAAACCCAGTCCTATACAAGAAATACGTTTAACGGACTAGTCCATGAAAGTGCCAATAGCACATTATTTTGTTTATGACTTACATGATTGTAGTTGAATAACAATGTTCAATATGTCTTAGTAGTTTTTTCACTAGCGTATACCAGAGACAGTATAAACGTATACTAAGGTTTCAATAATCTACACCAAAGATATTATGCTTTCTCTGATAGTGTAATACGTAATACTGCTTTATGGGTAAAAGTTACTGGGTGGTGTTGTATTTGCAATATAGGTTTCTATGTATCATATTATTAGTTTTTCACTAGAATTGAACCGACCTTGTCGGTTTGACCAGCAAGTTTTTACGTCGCCGCCCGAGAATTTTGGACACTTCAAATTTCCTGCTACTAAATTATTGACTTCATTTTACATCTCTTTATTCTCCGCAGCTAAGTTTTCAACATTTCACGTCAATAGAAACACTTACGTACCTTGTGCTCCAGCAATCCACTTGTATTAGTTCGGAACATTTTACGACGCAGTATGTAAACACGATGTTTCGCCTCCATATACTGGATGTGAATTAAACAGAGACACAGGTGCAAAGAGTCCAACTAACCTTGCGCTGCACTAGCGCACTCAAGTGAATGGCGCCGTACATCAAGAAACTGTTCTTCGTGTTATTATAATTAATTTTCTTGTCAATATCTGAAATTTTTAAATTTAGATATTTTGTAGTTAATTTTCTACACACCGAGTAGTAAAAAGTTTGTATTTAGTTTTTATTATGTATTTTTAGGCTTATTAGTGATAATAATTTTATTGTAATTTTTATGTGTTACTGTTGCTCCGCCATGTTGGGCGGACTATTTTCAGGGATTTGATAATCGCTCGCTGTTAGTATAAAGCTTCCTGGATTTCTCATATGTGCGTTCAGTCGGCTTCCAGTGAAATGTAAGTGTTGCTTTGTTATTCGTTATTGTAAATGTGGAATGGGTTGTTATGCTGCAGGACTTGTAAATGATTAATTTGTGGCGCCTTGTTTAGTTTCGTGTTTATTTAATTCTTGAGTTGAAGTCCTGTAGCATAATGGCCCAAGTCCTAGTGTTTCGTTCGTGTTTTGCTGTTCGTGTTTTTTTCTCTTTTTTACTTATTAATTCAGGTTAACTTTCGCGTTCGGGTTTTCAAGTGTTTTCTAGTAACTTCTATATTTTCAGCTTTCAGTGAGAGAGAGGGGCAGACATTTAAATATTTTGAGTTTTGTTCGTATTTGTTAATTAATAATCGCTGGCGTGTAATTTTTAAGGTTAGACCTTTGCAGAGAATGTAAATTTATTTCAGATCATTTATAATATTTACTGAGGTGTTAGAAGTTAAGAGTTTAGTTTACTTTGAGTGTGGATTACTTTTGCCCTAGCGCCCTTGCAAATTTCTAGGGATTCGCCACCCTCCATTCCTTGATCTTGTAATTTTGTTACCGTCACCAGTGGTTGAGGTGCTAGCCCCTAAGTAGGGGATGGTACAGAATATACCAACATTGTACTAATATCATAGAGGTAATATATAGTAGAGGGAACATGACGTCACAGATGTGTGTCCAACATGGTATCGAGGGTTTGGTGTCGCTTATTTATGTTTTCTCGGCGTTAAAATGCAGTCGTGATGTTTGAAACTCGTGGCGTACCTTTCAGAGTATATAGTCAGTCATGTGGTGTAACCAAGATCTCGGTTCAAAACCTTATAGTAAGTATGTAGCTAATATTTACTTTTTACTAAAAACAGCTGGGTTAAGGAAAACAGTATAACGTTGCAAACATTGTTTACATTTGTCATTCTGAAATTTCTACGCAATTATACCGTGCGATAATATGGTAGTATACTCTCATTAGTTCATATATTCATAAGGTACCAAAATAACCCAACATAGTTGTGATTACTAAGCAATATTATCTTGGCTTTCAATGTTATTTCAAATCTCCCGCGCATATTTCACTAAAGTCACGTGACACATGTTGAACACACAATTCGTATGCAGCTGTATATAGGATACTCCCTCTACCGTATATTTACTCTAAGACTAATATACATGCGTGTCTATGTCAGTTATGTTTCATATTATTCCACACACACTATACTTTCAAGTTTCACTCCCAGATCCACTATAATCAGTTTTTTGTTGTTTCTTAACAATATACTCACTTGGACTTGGTCCCTTTTGCAAATTCCTGATTCAAATACACTGCATTTTGCAAATGTAATGAGGAAGAATTGCGGTATGAGTTAGTGGTTTCCTTTAGGTTTTATGGCTTTGCGTGGATTTTTTTTTTAAATTATAATTTTTAACCACATTTTCTTATTTAGATTTTGCAATTTTAAGGTAGTTCAGATCGCAACCCTTTAATGCACAAGAGCCGCATATTTCTATCTTTGTATATGCTTTCTGCAAAAGTGAAATTATGTTCCTTATTTAATTAATATAATTATTAACTGGGGTTCATGTTTGCCTCAGTGGTTAGAAGCACTCGCTTTTCTCCCGGGAGAACCGGGCCAGATTTCCGACAGGTTCAGACCGTTTTATCGGAACACTTCCGTTTTCACAGCCCTTCACATACGGTATCTTCTCCATTGTATGGCCCCATTTCATACCACCCTTCGTGGCAGGCGGGTGCTTCAGACGCCCAGGCGTATGTTAACATTTGGGTATGTTCCCTGGCCCTCCGACAATTATCTCTTCCGCTAAATACCATATTACTTATTTATCTCGCTTCACAACTTACATCACATATTTTGTGGGTTTAATATAAAGTCAATAATAATTTAGAAATTACTAAGTAAGTGAAAATCGATATTTCGTACCCACTGCGTAAACATTTCCTGACATAAAATTAAATTTAAAAATCCAATATATAGTGATAGCTCAACATGTTGACTACACTTAGCCGTAATATTGTGTCGCCATTTTGAATTCACTATAATGTTGGAATCACAATAGCGTGACAGATACGACGTGAAGTGCGCGATGCGAATAAAATTACTTGTCAGCCAATCAGCGTCGAGGCTTCTCTGACCTCGCGTCCGCCTCGACACTGATTGGCTGACAAGTCAGATTACTCGCGTCGCGCCTTTTGCATCATTATAAGGAAAGCTCTACAATCACTGTTGAAAGAGCTTTTACGCGTAAAATATCGGCAAAATAATCAAGATATATTTTATATTCACAATTTTTTTCAAAGCGTAAATATATTTACAATGTTAGTTATGCATTTCATTAAATACCTTCTTCTTTTTAGATGAAACACTTCTGTTTGCGGACAAAATATCACACATAAAAATGCGTTGATAAAGTTTATAGTTACACACAATTCTCATTAATTTCTTACAAGCTTTATAAAAAAACTTCAACTTCGTTTTACGTTTATTAGAATCCCGTGAATAATCTTATATCTGCAGTTATTTTCTATGAGATTGAAACTATGAATTTTAAGTCTGAAATACAAAATCATTAGGCTGCATAGTTTTTTGCAACTATGAAAAATGTTTTATCAGAAATTATATCAACAATTTATCGGCATTAGAAATACACACAAATTAACTTTTACTAATTTACTGTCAAACGACGGTTACATGTGATTAAGTGTACAATATGCTCATAAACTTTAATATTATCCTATGCTATTTTATATTTTTATAATTTTTACGTTACAATATTATGAAATGAATGGAAAATGACCACCAATATAATCCCCGTGTTATGTTTTTCGTAGTACGTTCACTTTGCAGCTGTAGGTTCAATGACAAAACTTATTGGGGTCAACAGATTATGATACTGAAATAGCATATTTTGTTTTTCAATATTTCTATGCAGTCGTATCAAGGAGAAAATAACATACGCGTCTCTAAGGAATAAATGCAACGATATAGTAGTCACTTAACAGTAGTCGGCGTCTAATTAAATTGATTGCAGCTATACCCCGCAGTGAAACCGCGAAAGCAAAACTTAAGAGAAGTCTGTAACCTATGTAACCAAGTGAAGAGATTTTGGTCATCTCTCAACATCAAGTCTGTAGAGCTGGTGAGAGGTGCAATGATGTGCATATGGAGCAGTGCCGGAATGACGGGGACGGGGCAAACATGAGATCTACGAGTAAACCCGCCGGCCAGCGGCATCGTCCGGACGATTCCCACATTCGAAAATCTTGAGACCGGCTCCGCCGGGAATCAAACCCGGATCATCCGTCTTGGCGGGAGGCGAGTGCTCTAGCCACTGTGGCAAAAGCTAACTTTGTAGTGTATGAAAGCCTTTACCAGAAGTATAATTTTACAGGTGTACAGAATGTTTATGAACTTCTTTAGGTGATTCCTTGTGAAAAGTAAAGTGATAAATTTACAGGATATCCTGGACCTGTGCAAAGAGAATAATAAGGATGTTATAAAACCTTGATTTTATTTTTCGATAATACCAAATTTTGAAAAGATGTTGAAAATATAAGTACTCGTTGTTACAAACTTCTTAAGATAATTTGGAGTATTTTTAATGATCTTTTGCGCGACTCAAAGATGAGTTGAAAACCAAGCGGACGAGGTCGCACGCAATTATAGTTAGTAAAAAAAAGTTAAGGTGTGTTCATATGCTGATGAAACAAACAATAGAACTTATTCTGCGTCTCTGGTAAGACTGTTTCCCGAAAAACTCCCAATTCTAAACGTTTCCCTGCATAATGTTCGAAGATTTGCAAGAGACTTGAGGGATGGTTGAAGATCTGCCCACTCGTGATGCCGCACACGACTGCCTCCTAAGATACGTGTCGTCTCGCCAGTAAATCCTGGAGCAGGGATGCTGCGGATGCCTGGAGATATGGGCCAGTGGACTATCATCGCCACCTGTTGCTCCCGACCACCCCCCCCCCCCCAATTCCTACCCTTCACACTCCCGGTGCCCGGAGGCATCCCTCTTTCCCCTCATCCCTGCATGTGACACTATTCCGACATCGACCCCTTTCCAACCCTGGAGGGTTAGTGCCTATCCTTTCCCTTGGGTTGAACACAACACATTCCAACCCTTCCTTCTTACCAGCCTTCAGTAAAACAAGCTGAATGCCAGGGAGTATTGGCAGATACACGAGAATTCTGGTACTAATAGTAAGTACAATAATTGTTTCACGCTTTGGTGTGAAGTACACAAGAACTTTCCTGTGATATATCTTCGAAATGAACTAGATTCTACTACATACATTCACTCTGAACAGAAAAACAGTGAATATTTTCTGACTACTAGTAGTTTTTCACTGATCTCGGTTGGAAAATATTCAACAAGTTAATTAAGGAAAGTAACCATTGGTAGTCAGCAAATATTCATCGAATCCGATTTAGAGCGTAGACATTCCGAAAGTAAAACAGTGAATAGGTACTTACTAATTGCCAGTGGTCTTCGGCTGATTTTATTTGTTGTACTGCTCCATCTGGAATCAGTGAAAGCACAGGTAAACTGTGAATATTTACTGTCTAGGAGTTCAGTCGTTCCAAAAATTCGTTAGCAAACAGGTATTTTCTAATAACTTATATATTTGTCACCCACTTATAACCAGTTTTTTTCCCCAGCTTTGATTTGTTGTAATACTCTATAGGGAATAAGAGAGATAAAAACACTGGTAATCTGTGAATATTTACTGAATCCTATTTAGAAGTTTTAAGGGCAACTTTCAGTCAGTTACTGTAAGTTTATTTTCAACGCGATTTTTTTCATTTGACAGGAAACATGGTGTTTCAAATGAATACCGCTTAGAGTTGTAATAGTTACAGACCCGAAAATTTATATTACTCTTCAATTGTCGGCTAGAGTTTAACGTCTATTGTGACACGCCCTGGTTTGCTCAAAGCCAGGAATAAATAAAGGTGTTTATAACAAGGTAATTTACATGATAATAACTATTTTAAAAATCATTCTTAAGAATCAAGCAGTAAGCAACCATGGCTGGCTCTCGTGTTCAGGTGGCCATAAAGTTTATAACTGAAACAAAGCATTAAATTAATTTCCTAGTTATTTTAAGATTAATTGTTGTAGCCTATTTAGTGACAAATATTTAAATTTTCATACACTATAACGTACAAGCTGGATTTAAAGTTACCCTTTTTAGCACGATAAACATGGCTGCTTACCATCTGTACTTTTCATTCCTTTCCCAATTCTTTCGCTGAGAATTCTTTGTACACTGGATGGTACCGTACTTCAAGGAATCTGAAGTATTTTGAAACGTATCTTCGAAAAACTTTCCTAGACATCGAGGTCCTTACATAATAAGGCATATGAAAAAAAAAAAAAAGACATGACTTTGAGAACTAAGCTCATCTTAAGTTATTTTTTCCAGTTTTAGTTAGAACACCGAAAATATGTTTCACTAAAAATATTACGTGACGATGTTTTAAAGTAAATATTGTTGGAAAACACAAACAGTCAAGCTATGTGGTCATCATCACATACATTTTTTTACTTTTCTTATAACAATAAAACATGTTAATGTGGTCACATTTCCTGTCTGTGTGTGTCCCTACAAGCATTTGAAACCATACACAGATTCCCTTCAAACTCAGCAAGTCCAATATGATAAGTAATCAGGCTAATATTTATAGATTGTGACCACATCAAGAGCAAATTGAAAAAGTGGAGATTGTTCGAAATTTTTGGGCGACATGTAATGTTTCGGGAACGTTTGGCCGAATTTCATCAAGGTGTATTTTTTTACCATCAGTCATTAAGCTTTTAATTTGGAAGGATATTCTGTTGCAGTTAAGTCGTTTTGACAGCACTAACTGAATAAATAATTATTTTACGGCATGCTTCGGAAATAATTAGACTTACTCAAACAAAATTTGATATTTTGATATTTGGCAGATATGTATCTAACAGATAAATTTGAATGAGTAGGCCTATAATGTTTTCGATCCACTACTTTTAAGAGTATTGCAACACGTTAATAAATCAAGATTTTCTATTTACATTTCTCCGAAAATACAACTGATCCATACTACATTCGTCAGGCAAAAACCTGGAATGGGTAATAAACACGTTTTTCACTTTATGGTTTTAGGAACAACTCTTTAAAATTGTGATTACATGAATGTTTTTTTATTTTTTTTTTCAGTTAATTTATAAAGTGGACAAAACTTGCGTATGTATAAATCAAATTGAATAGTAAAAATCACTAAAATTATAACACTTAAAAACACCTTTTTATGTTCTTTAAACGTTTCTTTACTTTTCTACAACTCATTATACAAAATCAAATACCGAATATCTTAGATGCTCCAGTAAATGATAAACTCCATTGAAATGGTACGCACACCCCTTTTAAAAGACTTGTTTGTAAAGAATAATTCGCATGCTTGGTAACAAAAGGGCGTATCGATAGGTCGCTTAATTTTGAAAATATCCATGGGCGTAATTACAATTTCTTTTTTAAATTAAGGACAGAGAGGCATATCAGCTGATACGTCCTTTTGTTACTGGCGAATTTTCCTAAGAATAAGACGTAAATGGAGATACGCCCTTATGTTACTAACACTTTTTGCCCTTTTTATTAGAATGGTTGAAGTTTCAAACTATTTATGTGAAGTGTTCTGTCTCTTTTCTTGATCTTGATTACAGTGAAGCCAAAGTATTGCAATGGTAATTAATGCAAAATAACTTTTATGCCGACAACTATGTCAGTTGAAGAGAACGACAATGTTATTAAGTATTTAAATACAGCGGTAACATCGTTTATGATTCTTCTCATAACATTACATATAGTTTGTATTATGTGCCTCTGTACTTTATTGTACCCAATTGACTAACTTATGTAAAAAAATATATATGCACATGCCTAGGCATTGCCCAATATTATGTTAGTGATGTTGATTCCACATTTCTTCAAGTAAAAAATATGGTACCTAAATGTTTAAAAAGAAAGAGCCGGGATGTGTTATTGTAGATTCGTGTTTTTCTTATCCGCCTGAGAGAAATCAGGTATTTTAATAAATATGTAGTAACAAAAGGATGTATCAGCGGTTTCACTTAAAAATTATTTATTTCAAATTAAAAATGGTAATAATTATTTAAAGACGTGCTACGTGAGTTGCAACAGTATTAGAGTAACCACAAACTAATGGTAAAACTTAAATATTTTAGCACTGAGAAAATTAACATAGTAATGAGTCAGGTACGACACGTTTCTAACTTTTCTGAAAACCTTTAATTTTATAGATACGCCCTTATGTTAATAAGCATGTGAATTTTAACATTGCATCCCTAGTGGACAAAGCTGCAACATACGCTTCTGAAAATTATAATCAAGAAGATACGCTAAACTTGCAGAAGAGAGCATGAAAAAGGAATGAAAAGCAATTGACAATAAGGATATGGTTTTAATTCTGTAGCTACTAATCCAACAAAGCAATAAAACATAATTTTCACAAATAAAATTGCCAGTATTACAATGCAATAAAACATTTATACAACGAGAAATATCTGGCGAAAAGGCCATTATAATAATTTACGGTTAGTGAATTACCAGGAATGCAGCTAAAGTTGTGTCTAACAAACAAACGCGAATATCTAAGGTATTGAACTGAAGTTATGCCACAGATGAAAATGTCCTCTCCAGTGACAGTATTTTCTAAATTATTACTATTATTACAGAACGTTTTACCGAAACTAAATTCATTATTGAAGAACTCCTTCTAATGGCTATCTCATTTGTCAGTGATATTAACCACTAATATTTTCACACGTATAAAACGCATTCCTTACTATATTCAGGCCGTAATCTAATTACACTAGCTTAAATATCCTAGTAATGTCTACCCCAGTGTTTTATTTGCAAAGTTCTTTGTGTGGCTGTTTTAAAAAAAACCTTTTCCCTACATCCAATGTTCTTGATAGCGATGACACTAAGCAACTTCTTATCACGAAAGAACAACAAACAATATCCTTGAAACTTTCTTCCAACATAAGAGGTAATCGGTAACAGATTAAACATTACTGAACTGAAATTTGTCTTCATTATGGTTCCTGTCAATTAACTAATTTCAGCGGCTTGAGTATACTTAGATGGGGTGAGTCAAGATAACAGGCTGATGAACTCAACTGCTAATCGGATAACCGGAAAATAACTTACGCTTCGATAACTCCTTACCCTTCTATGTCTGTAAGTAGGCAGTTATGTAAGCAAGGCACTTCAAGACAGGCAGTCAAACAAAAATAAATATTTTCTACCAAAACTCGATAGAATTTTATCCATAAGAACATTTAAAAATTTAAGATTTTGTTACGACTAAAAAATTTACCTTTTTCCGATTTCTGTTCAGAACACGGTCTTGACACTGCGTACACGGTAAAAAAATTGGTGTACTTTTACAAAGAAAAGCCTTGGAAACCCAGTTGCCAAAGAAATTCCTTGTAAAACTACAATAGTTATCCTTGTAATAAAATACAAAGTATATGTTTGTAAAATTACAAGGACTAGCTTTGTAGCTGTACTTTCAATAAGGAAAAAAATTAATTTAAATGTTCATTGTATGTCATAAATAACACTGAACTTATTTATCAAATAACTTTTGAAAAAATTACGTATAGAAGAGATTATTTTGAAACAATAAAAAAAAATCTCGGGATGTGCTAAGTTTCGCACATCTAACCCCTAGACCACTGTGACTTACATATCACTCAGTCTTTATTTATTTGTATGCATTCAATGTAATGTTCAGTAATAATTCTCCCCTTTAAAACCCACAATTAATATAAATATTATCTTTATTCCAGAAAAAAACTTTTCAGAGGTTGTGGTACTTTCATAAGTAATTTCCGGCGAACTTGCGATTTTTGTAGGCTACACATTTTTTTAAAAAGTATTTTTTTTTTTGCAAACGAAAGCCTTTTAATGTTATTAACTAATAGTTTTACAAGGAATATTTTCAACATTTACAAAACTTGTACAACTACGAAGTGCCTTGTCATATTTTACAAAATAATTTACAGTGCAGAAACTGTCGGTATGGGTACAAGGTATTACTTTGTAGTATTACAAAGTTTACCTTTGTAACTTCATAAACTAATGATTTCACAAGGATATTCTTATTACTTTTACAAGGACTTGCAAAAGTACAAATAATATCCTTATAAATTTTACAAAATTTGTTTAGAGTGTATGCTCTCCAGTAAGTGAAAGAGACTCCCTTTTTATCACCGAGCACTATTAGTCATTGATAGAAGGTTTGCTTGTTTACATCTGGTGGTGTTACAATTTGTACAATTGAATCGGGAACTTGCAAAAGGGACCAAGTTCACTTTTTGAGCAAATTCAGGGTATACGAGATTTCGACTCTCCAAAGCACTCTCTCGGCTGTCAGCAGCAAAATGAACCCAGTCCTGTACAAGAAATACGTTTGACGGACTAGTCCATGAATGTGCCTGTAGCGTATTATTTTCTTTATGACTTACATGATTGTAGTTGAATAACAATTTTCATTGTAGCTTAGTAGTTTTTCACAAGCGTATACTAAGGTTCCAGTAATCTACACCAAAGATATTATGCTTTCTCTGATAATGTAATACATAATACTGCTTTATGGGTAAAAAAAAGGTACTGGGTGGTGGTTTTTTTTTTTGCAAAATATGTTTCTATGTATCATATTATTAGTTTTTTTTACTAGAATATACCAACATTACACTATACACTCAAGGCATTATATTTTATTTGCCACTGTTAGAAAAAAACGCTACTTATTTTTAAAAGGTATCAATCCCAATATCATTAATTTCTAATATATATATATGTATATATATATATATATATATGCGTGTCTATGTCAGTTATGTTTCCTGTTATTTCACACACGCTATACTTTCAAGGTTCACTCCCAGGTCCACTATAATAAGTTTTTTGTTATTTCCCAACAATATACTCACTTGGACTTGGTCCCTTTTGAAAATTGCTGATTCAATTATTTATATAAAATTATGTTAATATGGTAAGCTGGTTTTGCAGATGTATGTTTCGTATCCATGATGCAATGGCATGTGTGCGGAACTGTTTACATAAGACGTCTGGGAAAAAATATTATGAACTATTATTGTAGTAAACACATTCGAACAATATCTACTTTTCCTTTTCTTTTCAATGCGTGTCTACATGTAAAATATTGAAAATCTAAATTTTATGCTTGACAGTGTGTTCCAATACAAAATTGCATATACATTCTCTGGATTTTTAATTTTTTTCTTCTATAATACAAGCAATTCCGATAACAACATAGAGGTAATATATAGTAGAGGGAACATGACGTCACGAATGTGTGTCCAACATGGTCTCAAGAGTTTGGTATCGTTTATTTATGTTTTATCGGCGTAAAAATGCAGTCATGTTGTTTGAAACTCATGGCGTATCTTCCAGAATATATAGTCAGTCATGTGGTGTCACCGAGATCTCGGTTCAAAACCTTATAGTAAGTATGTAGCTAATATTAACTTTTTACTAAAAACAGCTGGGTTAAGGAAAACAATAACGTGGCAGGCATTGTTTACATCTGTCGTTCTGAAATTTCTACGCAATTATACTATGCGATAATATGGTAGTATGTTCTCCTTAGTTCATAAATTCATAAGGTACCAAAATAACCAACATTGTTGTGATTACTGAGCAATTATTATATTTGCCCTCAATGTTATTTCAAATTTCCCACGCATATTTCACTAAAGTCACGTGACACATATTGAACACACAATTTCGTACGCAGCTGTAAAGAGGATACTCCCTCTACCCTATTTTACTCTAAGGATAACAACTACACATTTTAAGTTGTGAAAACTTTCTAAGCCAAAGACAAAACAAGACTAATCTTCCACTAAAATACTACCGCAGCGCTGCGAAAAAAAAGTCACATTTTATTCCTCACTGCCATGACTTACCTTAATAGACAATGGTTAAGAATAAAAACTTTATAGTTTATGCTAACTACTAAATTATTTGACGTCTTTTTCCATACAAAATTTCGTTTTCCGTTTAATTTGGCTGTCACTACAACACAACGTTTTTCGTTCCTATTCACCTAATTGGGACACGTGGAGTGAATGTGGACGCATTTGACGATTTTACTTTCTGTGTGTGTCAACAGTGACTATATAATGATATAATTTCACGTGGTTCTTCGTTATTTGTAATTTCTTTCATGCAAATTTCTTTCATCAGGCTGCAATATTTAGGGGTTTTTATAAATGTTTCAAGTAACTCTACATGTCGCAAATAATCTCCGTTCACCGTACTGTAGGTGACATCAATGTGTTGGGGTCAGAAAGCCTATATTGACGTTATGTGTTCGTGTCGTGCACATAAACGGTAATTTACGTAACGTCAGAACTTTACAGCGCACGCGCAGAAACACAAACTTTTTTACTACACATAATACTTATACAATTTTGCTTACATGGCGTCGTTGTGGGCCATAAAAAAACTAGAGCATAATGTATTTCTTTATCAACAAAATATCAAGCAAGAGATAGGCTTTCAGATGTGACGATTTTGTGCGCAAGGCCAAAGATTGAACTACACACCAGTAGTTTCATTTGATTAGGTATTAATATGGGACTTCTAGTGATGTACCACGAAACCGTGCAATATCTACAAAATTTAAGGAGAAATTAATACGTTTCCTGAGCAGACAGATGTAAGTTGAACACTGTGCGCATAAAGGCGACGAGCCAAGTGGTCAGACTTAAAAATACGCTGTAAAAAAACTTCCTCAAATGTTTACGATGTTATTATCCCAGACGCAGTATGGGACAGTTACCATACTCATCTTGTAAATATGCAAACGTTTACAAATGTTACAATTCAAGTCTGGTAACTTCAGTATGCATTTTACTGTTTTATAATTAGGTCTAGGAGTGTTACCATGGATGTCTGGGAAACTATTCTACCATACCTACTTTCTTAGCGCTCCTATACGCACGTCTGGTAAATTTACAAACTATTTTTTAGAGTGTACAACATTAACAGTTTCAGACAAAGTTAATTTCGTGTCATTTTGATTTTGGGTAAGTATATTAAATGAGTAGCGTAAGATATTAATTTTTTTTTTTTTTTAATTTTGTGTTAAATTTGAATTAAATCAAACATTTGTTCGTTAAACATCGCTTCGCCTCTAGGCGCGAAGGACTAAACTAGCGAGCAGTGTTTTCATAGAAACAGTTTTCACTGGGACTTCAAGCGATGACCCTGATATTTTATTTCTGGAAAGTGTTAGGTCAAGTCCAGTGCAGGTTTCTATGTTTTGGTTTTCCAATTTCGGTTGATATTATTCCCAGCTACAGCAACGTAAAAAAGTAATTGTTAGCACTTTTGAGGAACTTTTAAATCATGTCTTTAATAAGCGGACGGTATATTTAAAATCACAGGGACACAGTTTGAAGTTTACCTTCTTTTCGTAGATAAACGCATTGAAAAAATCGTTAATGGTTATACAAGAAAAAATACTTTCCGTACAACACTACAACACGTCTAACGCGCCAGGTCAACTAACTCTTAGACACTGTGTGAATGTATCCTCGAAGCAAGAAGGTTGTAATCCTTTGTGAAAAGTCTGCGGGGATGGTCGGTTAATCCCCCTGCCTGGAGCTCAGGGAGGACAGGCCACGGCTAATTTGCCTCGTCCAGCCTTGTCTGCAAATCGTATTACCCATCATCCCGCTCGGCCATCTCACAGCGACTCTGACCGGTCGATGCCAGGGAGAACCCTCGCCTCTTTGGGTCATCCCGAGCCCTTTGTGTGTCATTTCTGCTTTCTAGCCGACCTGAACCTTTTAGTCCGACGTAAATTTGTAATTTCTGGCGCTGGTACCAAATAAAATTCCCTCGTCTTGTGCGTTAGTTGTTACAATGCTCTTTCTCGCCAACTAAAACTGTACGTCAAAGTCAGTCATCTGTGAATGTAGGTAATTATCTTAAAAGCAGCTTTTTTGCCCTTTAATAAGTTATTTCTGTATTAAGCATTAGTTCTCTGTTTTACACGCCTGAAACCTAAACCGTCCACCTTCGAAGTAAGGCCCTCAAAAAAGAATAAAGACACATGGTTCGTGTCACAGAAACATCTGTTTTAATACCGACGAAACACATTAGGGATAATCACTATTTCGACGTAGTGTCTTGTTTTGCGTCCGTTTAGGTTTGCATGAAAGTGTATATGAATGGGTTAAGTTAGATTAGAATTGATGGTAGAGGGTGGCACATTTCATGCGGCTTATCTGGATCACAAGTAGTTTGGACGTCTCGCATCAACCACACTTATTACTGCTCAATATTATATTGATCAGCGGCAATATACAACAAAGTTGACAATAAATTTTTCCGGTTCTATTTATTCATAGAAATTTTATCATAAAAAAGCAGTGCATCGTGCATCCCAAAAGGAATATTTTACAGTTAATTTTAAATCGTAAATGGTGTAACTTAAATAAATTACGCTAGGCGTTTAGATTGATTATTGCAACCAAGTTAGGTGAGTTAGGCGAGTATGAATAAAACAAATTAATTAAACAAATTGAATGGAACGAGACCGCTTGATTTACATCTAGACAACTACTGATTCTAACCGATAAAACGTAAAAATTCTATGATTAAAGGGGAAAAGAAACAATTTAAGTTTTATTAAATGATCTTTAATAATTATAAAGCAATCGAAACGTCTGTAAAATTTACATAACTTTGTGTTACATGCTAACACAGTCGCAGCTTACGAAATAAGGACCTGTTTTTTTTTGTAGACTATAATGGATGTGCACCCGATATTACTTGTCTACATTATATGTATTGGTGTCTGGTAGGCTACGGTTAATAAACATTTAGTTATTGCACGCAACTGAAGTATCATGGCACTACAGAGCACATCAGTACGACTGTCGAGGCTTCTGATTGGGGCCACTAGAGAAGTGCCTTTTGAGCGAGTGAATAGGAAGCCAGTAAAACTTGGGTACTTTAAGAGAAAATATAAATATAGTCAGACATGTAGTAATTTACTGTGGACAATTGGCAGTTGTTACGTATAAACCTGTTGTGCGCCAATTATTTCATCTAACTAAAACTAGTTTAGAGGTTTTCAGCTTTGAAGAAGTCTTATATAATTATTTTGGTCATAACCTGTTTTTTCCAAATTTATACTTCATAAAACTAAAATACTTCTTGTCAGACTGTTTAAATGTTGAGACCTTACAAACGTGCGCAAAGCTCGTTGACGCAAAAGACCGTCAATTGGTTTCAATTTCCATGATTAGCATCAACGTTTCCTTTAATTCTTGTCCTATGTTGATTGTTCACATTTCTATTACCGTTTGAGAAATGTTGTTTAAGTTTCCCTACAGTATTGGTTTCTTTAGCCACTGGTACATGTTTACGCTAAGAAGCTTGTAATTATCTAGAATTTTCTGTTAGTCCCGATACTTCTGCTTATCAGTTTTGCTTTTTTTTATTATTTTTTTGCTATCCTTGTCACGAGTGGATAATGAACAGCCAGTCTTCTTACGTATTAAACTACCGCATTGACATACACGTTTTCGTGCGTTGTGGATCACCAGTAAGTTCGACATTTGTTTGGGTCGTTTTTACTGTCATTGATGGTTTGAAGGCAGGGCGTATTTGCCCGACTTTGTCATGTTACTGGCTATCGTTGCAAGAGGTAGGCCTATGTTTTTATCTTCTTTTCCAGTTAAAGTTTTGTTTGGCGTTATTTATGTATACTTTGCTCAGGAAATAACGTTTATCCAATTATCAGGTTTTTAATATATTGATAGTCTCTATACAGAGTAGATATTTTGTATTTTTCTCTTATACCCTGTTTTTTTTTTTTTTTTCGTTTCAAGAAATGAACACTAAATACATAGTTAAAAGACGAGAATCCTTCCAGTCTGACACAAAACCATTCTTAAAATCATGTTATGTCGTTAACACATAGGCAACCTCATGTTGCGTTTTTCTAAGGACAAATAAATGACTGAAACTGTACTTACTGTTTGGCGACTCGACTGGACGGGCGGCAGCCTGAAAGTATGAATCATTAATTTTACGTTGAGGATCTACATTTCAGGAAGCGCTAACTCCAAAATTAAAAAATTCCAAGTGAAATAAAAAATATATCTATTGAATGTATCATTTAGTGTTCAGATTTAGAAATATCCCGTAACAGTCTACACATTAAAATAAGTATTTTCAAGAGGAAAATTATCACAGAAAAAAGTGTGTGTATGTAACTAAAATATCAGATCATAATTATTAACGGAACACGAACTGAAAGTTCAGTTTACTGTACTTAACAATCCGATTTACGACCATGCAACCCATGCTGATTTTGCATGAATATAGCAGGTCGAAAGTAATTATGGTGCTATTTCCAAGCGCTGTAGGTGTGAAGTGATGCGCTTCTGAATGAATAAAAAGTTACTTCTCTTATGTCAGTTTCGGTGTTTTTGGAGATAGCTTGATATATTGTGATTGAGGTGCTCAGTTTTAACTCGCGCTCATGCAACTGGCGGAGGATTGTCTGCTATCAGCAGCATGGACGCGTCTGCTATACTGTTCTGAGTCCATCGATACGTGAGACAATCTGCGACCGAAATATTCCCCATAGGACTGCAGTATTAGCGGGATCTGCAACATGATTGGCAGGAGAAGTCATTCTGTTTTGCGAGGAGGGGAAGTGGTATGTATCGAGGGGTTTGAGGGGGAAGGGATGGACACTAGGCTGGAATATGAACAACTGGGCGAAGAGAGGGGAGGCACGGCGCCGCGCCACGCTTCGCTTCCTGCACTCTGTCGGCGAGCGGACAATGCTATCTGCCAGCGTCCAGCCTCGCCTTAATCCCTTCAGTAGCATTCAGGGCACTTCTCCGGTCGTCACGCATGTGTGCCGCTGTGAAGTGGACCCAGCTGTCTCTGGTCGTGGTCCGTGTTCTGGTGCAGTTATATTTGTCCCCAGGTTTACTAGACCAAATTCATACCAACCTTTGAAAGAAGAGCTCTCCCCATAACTACGTGATTTCAACATACTCACATACTGTAACATTAGACTTAATGCTGACAGATGGTTATAAAATACCGTTATAAGTTATTCAGTTTTAAAAGTGTTATTCTAGTTTGTTACTCAATTAGTATAACTTTTGTTTCGAACGAAAACAATACTCTTCATGGCGGCCAATGTTGGGAACTAAAACATCATCATGATTATTTTACAGTTTACTGTATTGCGCTCGTGACACAACTAAGCGTATATTTTGTTTAATATAACATCAGTAAAATCTGACATCTTCATATGGCCAATAACTTCATATTTTGTAATGTGTGTCACAACGCAACATAACATTAACCGTATAAATTATGAATTTGACACCTCATGTTAACTATACAACTAAAAATGACTTATATTCTGACAAATAATACAGAATATAATCACATATAGCCTGTAAGTAGTTTTCAAATTTCAATCAAGTTATGACCATACGTGTGATATTACGGATAATGTTCCAGTAGGATCCTTCCTAAAATTTATCTTGGAATATAGGTTTACTTATGCAGACACAGGTAACATCCATGCCAAAATACACTTCACGTTAAATGTTCGCTGTTCACAAAAACCCAAAATACACGGATTAGAAACCCGTTCGAAGGAATTGCTAAAATTGTCTAATACTGCAGAGAGAACCATTTTGAAACGAGATAAAGATTGTAACACAAATGTATGCAGTTGTGCCGAAGGGAACCACTCGGCAATTTACTGGAACTGAGATAATCAAGGTCAAGTTTTACTGTGTGTACCTAAACCAATTTGTAAAAATCTATTTTTTGGCCTCTGACTTCTATTCAAATATTATGATTTAATATTCCCTTTTTTCTAGGATAAGCTAGGTCTAGTTGTTTGGGCTGCAGTTTTATATGTCAGTCAGTCAAGTTCATCTATATAAATAAAAATGAACACTGACTGACTGACTGACATATCAAACTGCAGCCCAAACTACTCGACCTAGAATCGTGAAATTTTTGTGTGGGTTTCCCTCAGGTCGTAGGCGAGCACTAAGAAGGGATTTTTCGAAATTCGACTTCTACGGGGGTGAAAAGGGATTAAATGTGTTTCCGAAGAAACGTCAATAGAGCTCGAACCCGACGGCCTATCATTGTGATTTTTAGTTTAATAGAACACTCATAAAATGCACATTAACCAATTTAAGGATTTTTCGAAACTCAAAATTTAAGGGGGTGAAAAGACCTTAAATGTTTCCGAATAACTATCGATATATATCGAACCCTTCGGGCTAGAGAGTTGGTATTCACTTCAAAATCTTGCTTACGTAAGCATCCAAAAAGCTGTTTAAGGATTTTTTGAAATTCGACTCCCAAGCAGCAAAAACGGGCAAAATGTATTTTTTATTAATAGTCTATATCACACAATCACGATTGACTATCGTCGTGATTTTTACATCAATTGGTTACGTATACAAATGTCTATGACAGGACACCAAGACATTTCAAAATTCATTAATTAAGGGGGTGAAAATACATTAAATATATTTTCGATTATTTCTCTATATCTATCGAACCAATTGAGATATCGAAGTGCTCTTTAATTTAGATTGATGTTTTTGTAAATAACGCAAGCACAATTAATATATATTTTCCTAATTCGGCCCCAAAGAGGCTAAAAAAGATTAAAATGTGTTTTCGCTTAACAATCGATTTGCATCGATTGCACTCATTTTTTATGTAGCGCCTGATTTTTGTTTAAGATTGACGCTTACTCAAATACCTGAAAGGTAATTTCATAAATTTTCGAAATTACCCACCTAAGGACGTGAAAAGGGGTGAAAATGATGAAATGTGTTTTTAATTAATCGTCGATATAGCTTGAATTCAACGGGCTACTGTCGTGTTGTTCGCGTCCAAGAGACACGAGCTAAGTATTCTAAAACGTGATTCAAGGGTTTTTCGAAATTCACTCTCCCAGGAGGTGAAAAGACCTGTAATGTGCTTTAGATAAATCTTCGATATCTATCGAACCCGTCGAGATATACAGTTAATTTTTCTTCCGGATGATGACTACAAAAAGAATTTCAAATAGGTTTTTATATTTTTCGAAAGTCTTACTCTCAGTACTGTGCAGGGGTCATATGGTTTTTTTAATAAATGATCTATTGTGATTCGACTGAACGGGCTACCGTCGTGATTTGCACTCCAATTGAATACTTATACAAATGTTTAAGATATTAAGTTAAATTATTTCGAAATTCGACACACTAATGGGTGAAAGAGCACAAAATTTGTCTTCCTTCAACCCATGATATCCATCTAACCAGTAGAGATATTGAGGTGGTGTTCGTGTCAGAGTGATGCTTATGTAAGTATTTAAAATAATACACGTAGTTTTTTCCTACTTTATTAGATAACTTGATTATTAAGAATAGCCTAATACTAAGTTTGTAAACTTTTAAGGCAGACGATCCGAAAAGTAATTACTACCAGCGAGAAATAAATATACCGGAGTTTACTCTACAATAACCTATCGAGACGTGGTGTTTTACAACCTCTATAAGCCCATGACATGAATGTTTTATTTTTTAAATTAAACTTGTTTTCATGAATTATTTCGACGTTACGTGACGCAGTTGTTTTAAGTTCTTGGTTCGAACTCCGGTAAAAGCCACGTGCGAACGTTCAATTCTGACACACAAAAACTGCTAGGCAGATCGAATTAGTGCAATGGACGACTCGTTGGTTAGAGATGGCATAAACCAAAAATTTCGTGCACGCAGGTGTAAAAAATATTAGATTCATCTTGTGGTTAAGATACGCAAATGCATAATATCAGTGTTTACCTGAAAAAAGCGGCAAATTACAAACAAATAACTTTCTTTACATACATTTCATTCGGGACATGTGAAGCCAAACGCCTGCATGAAGGTTATGTTCGGTTGCGGTATCCATGGAGGTAGGAATTGCATCCTACAAAAGACTGAAGCTCCACCTCATTTCAAGTCGTCAAATTGCTAATAGTCGTTTAAAAGGCGTAAAATGGATTATGCAGTTCACTTTCCAATTAGGTTCCTTGCCATCAGCTCTTAATTGTCATCTCACTAAACTCAAGGTTGGGGCACCAAATACGTTCCCGCGAAACCTTTCCCCGCCAAATCTTCCTAATTACAATAAATTTCAAGTGAATATTTTGAAAATATGTAATTGAGGGCACAGTCACCAATGATTGCGCACAGGGTAAATCGGACGTTTTTCATTCGATTAACCTCTTACACATAGGTGTCTATAATTACCCCACAACGTCAACTTTGCTGTGCTATAAATAAGTCCAAGGCGAAGTCGCTGTTAGTGGCAGGTACAAACTTAAGACTGCTTTTCGCGTGGACAGCTATAGCTACTTATCCTGCTGCAGAATTAGTTCAACTAGCAGATGTCATTCTGACAATTTGACTGAACTATCTATTTGGTGTATGAGGATGTTTTTCCATGAAAGCAAATATTATCTGCCATGAGTAACACGCGTGAGCAAAGCCGCGGGGAACTGCTAGTCTTAATATATACAATGAAGTGTCCTGACACTCTCACTCACTCATCAACGTACAGCCCAAACCGCTGGACCTAGAACCATGAAATTTGAGGCAAGCTTCCCCTTGCCCCGCAGGCACCAACTAAGAATGGATTTTTTTCGAAATTCGATAATTAAGAGAGTGAAAAGGGGTGAAATGTGTTTAAAAAAAATCAATGTCAGCTCTTTTACCGGGAAAGCTATCATAAACTTTTTAACTTCATAATATTGCCCAAAGAAATGAATATTTGCGAATTTTTCGATTTTGCGAAATTCGAAAATTAAGGGGGTGAATAGCCGTAAGATGTGTTATACGTTAATCCGTGATTTCTTCTAAGCAATTTCAGATAATGAGGTGATTTATTCTTTAAAATGACGCTCAAGTAAACATCTAAATAGTATTTTAGAAGTTTTCGAAATTCATCTTTGAAAGCTGTTAAAAAAATTTAGTGTGTTTTCAAACTGTACCACTTTTACCCGTTGAGATATCGAGATGATGTTTTAATAAGAATGAAGCTTGTGTAAATATCTACCAATCAAATTAAGAATTTTATGAAATTCGAAAATTAAAAATGAGAAAAGCAGTAAAACGTTAGTCTCCCGAAAAAAGAAAATGATCACGAAGAAATAATTCAACAGTTGTTTATTTTTGCCAACATACTCATAAATAAAACCTCTTTGGACTGCAGCCTGTACATACGAAAGAATTATCATGGCCTGCCTTTAAGCATTCACTCAGGTATTGTATGAAGTTTGTGGTGTGGGAGGGGTGGGGTTACGGGTTTGTATCCCGTGCAAAACTTTGCAATGGGAATTACTATGAAATCATACGAGCATACTGCGCGCGCTCTTTACACTGAGCTAAGACAATTTATAGTTCACTGTTAACTGAGAACGCTAGCTGATAAATGCCTTCATCACATATTTTATCCAGAGTTACTCTTTACATTACATAATTTCACGCGGGCGAAGCCGCAGCCGGCCAGCTAGTTTTTATAGTGTATGTAGATATAAGAAACATACGTGACATTAAGGACACATTTTACGTTTACAGATAATGTGAACGAAGTGGTCAAAAGCGTTTATTAACATTTTGTAAAACCATTCACATATAATAAAGAACATGGGTAGGGAATCTATGAAATTATTAGAAAAGTTGTCACTGCGTATTTTAATATAACCCCACCGGGAATCGAGCCCGGATCGCATGGGTCGGAGGCGAGTGCCTAGCCACTGTGCATAAGCGGCCCCTTCTTAACGGACCAGTGAGACTCGTGTTAGACTGAAGTAACACAATTCACTTGTAAACAACTTACCTGAGTAAACTGAGCACCACACAGTCATAAAAGTAAGAATTTGCAACAATGATAACGGAACAAAATGTGTTCTCACTGCGAAACTGTGTCGAGATTTGTATTACATCCGTTTCTGAATCATGCAGAAATTTTGTGTTTTACTTAAGGTAACACTGAAAATTTCAATCTTCAAAATTCATTCTATGTATGCTGTTTGACGATACTGTACTTTCTGTTGATGATCAAAAATCGTGGAAGGCAGGGATGAAAAATTGCGTCTTACTCCAATTTAAAAACATCTTCACTAATGAGCCTTGACATTTTTACTAGACGGAGCAGTTTTAATATTTTCTCCTCGCATGCGAGGGGTTCCGGGCTCGACTCCTATTACAGTCCCCCCTTCCCCCTGTTTTTTATTTTCAAACGTTTTCCGAAATCATTCCAGGTGAATGCTTGTACGGTTCTGACAGATTCCTGGCTCTGTCCTCCACGTACCACTACCAAGTTTATAGATATGTTCGATGGCTCATAAATGACCCAGTAGAATTAATTAACTATGTGTATTTAAGTGTGTACTTAGGCAAATGAAAACAAAACGGAATGATTGTAAGGTGTGAAAGACTGACGTTTCCACCAACCTATGCGATTTATCTTTCGTAAGGCAAAATGTTAGTAAGAGTGAGCGAGAAGATACTTAGGCAACATGGAAAACTACGTAAGTCTAACAAAATGTAACTCTTACACTTTTTAATAGAGTGAGTGGTAGTCGCCATCTTGAATTTTTGTGTTTTGTGTCCAAACCTTTCTTCTGGATACATTTTTGGAACTTTAACTTAACTGCGGAATAGAATGCATATTGATAGAATTATAGACACCACGCATCTTTAATTTCCGTTACTGTTGTTACAAATTAAAGTGCAGTTAAGACGGTAATAAGCATTTTCTAACTTCAATTCAATCTGTAACAATAGTAACGGCAAACAAAGGTTATGACGCCTATATTTATGTATTCTATTCTGTAGTTAGGTTATAATTGCATTAATTTACCCAGAACAAAAGTTATCACACAAAATACAAAAATTCAAGATGGCAAATATCCGTCACCGTTAAGCTTGGTACACACTATACGTAATTCAGTATAGAATCTCGTACCAAATCCAGTACAAGTAGCACTGCGATAGTGTGTATAGCAACTACGCTGGTTCAACGCAGAATTCCGTACTTAATTTCACTAATAGAGCACGTCCTAATTCTAATTGTAGTGTATGTTCACACACATGCGCAATGCACGTTTTCAGTCACCGTTCATGTGAAGTACACAAGTAGGGTTGCCAATCTACTGAACACATGACTATCGGAGTTTTAAGAATTTTAATAATATAAGATTGTTTAACTTAATTGGCAGTTACAGTTACGTCTTGTATTGTGATATTGTTTTCGGGAATTTTCACAGTTAGGCATTCTTTATGGAATTTAGCTAACAACACCAGAATATATTTTTCTTCTTTTTGTACCGAAACATATTAATAAACAGCGACAGTGTGTATACTACACAGAAGATTTGCTACATAATTATGGTAAAATATCTCAATCGAACAGAATTAAGTAAGAAATTGAGTAGGGAATTAAGGATAGTGTGTTACACAAGAAACATCACAACGAATATTTTTGGCCAATCATAGCTAGGAATCAAAGAGTGACATAAATTTCAGTGTCAAATAGTTATAAAAATTGTAATAACTGCAATAAAAAAATTTTGTGTACAGTTTTGTATGCCTATTTTGTGGTTTTTCCCATGGTGCCATCTGTTGAGCTCTGTACAAACTAAAAAAAATTTTTTTTCAGCATTTTTGCCCGGAAAGCAGAAAAATAATTCAGGTCTGAAAAGGATATTGTGAACACAATAGTGGGACGGATGTGACGCAATGGACGCAATACGACACTAAAATTCCTCGTTAGCTCGAACACTATATTGGCTGCCATCTGATAGACACTGTATATATGTATTTATGCACATGTGTGTATGTATGTACGTGTGTGCGTATGTGTGTAAATAGTTCCTTGCCGCTATGTACTAACCTCTTGTATATGAGAAACGTTGATGTTTAAGTTACTACTTTTCCATTTGTTTGTTTACATCTTCAGTACCCACTGGCATTTCCGCGTGTGGAAAACGTTCGCTTGTAGATTATGATTTTCTTCTAATAACAAACAAAAACATCTCGTAAATAAATAAATGTCATTTAATATTAACTTAACGGGTTCACCAACGTTTGGGTGTAATTAATCCGGTTTTACAACTTTGCCACGTCCGCAACGCAAATAAAGTATAGAAATACTTCCTTTTCGGAAATCGCGTCGCGTCTGCGATTCCGGTCGCGCTGGCCTCATATAAGCATTGCCGCTGATTGGCTGACAAGTTAGTTTATTTTCGTCGTGCCAACCGCATCGCGCTCGTCTCGCTAATGTAAAGCCGGCATCAGAAGAAATGCATATCTGGCATTTGAGAGAACTGTGGTAGTGTATATTTCCCAGGATTTTCTCACCAAATATTAATGCTGTCAGAAGATTTCGCGAGGGTTTTGCTCCGTGGCCCTCTTTTTTTTTTTTTTTCGTCTCTTTATTATTTCAGAAAATTTAGGTCTTTCAAAGCTGGAGAACACTCGCCTCAATAGGAGTTAGAATTCGTGCAAGTAATTTCATCGCGAAGTTCGTTTGCTCTCGTCTCTTGTTTGTTGAAGGAAAAAAAGTGTCTCTTGTCGTACGAAGTCTACGTTTGTTTCGCAAATAAAAGGTGAATATTTTATGAACTCTCTCTTTCCATTTTTCTGGTGTGCTTCTCTTCCTTAACGCCTCACGTGAGTTGTTGCTAAATAAAAGATGGTAATACGTGGGTCACCAGAGTCTGAAGAGGACGGTTTTCTTTTCATTTCTTCTTCTGTTTCCTTCCTTCTCTTCCACTCTTACTTCAGTTTCCAATGTAACATTGCATGTAACAAGTTTTTGCAATTGTGTCGTATTGTGCTATACATTATCGTGCCGAAAGCTTTGTTTTCACTGACGTCAACATTTCCCTTCCACATTTACGATAGTTTGACCTAGCTCGTGGGCCGTGCTGTGGCGTATTGCGGAAAGTATTTCTCAATGTATAACTATTAAAGTGTTTCCAATACGTTTGTATACGAAGAGAAGACACACACCAAGCTGTCTCCCTATGGTTTTAGAAATGCCGTCCGCTAATTAAAACGTAATTACCAATCTCCTCAAAAGTGTTAAAACGGTTTTCTTTACGTTATTGTAGCTGGGAAAATATGAACCGTAATCGTGAAACATAATGACATAAATCTGCATTGGACTTAACACATACAGTTGTCTATTAAAATAACTGGGCCATTCAAATAAACAAGGATTAAATGTTCACTTCGAAAACTGTACTCCAAAAGACACTACAACGTAGTTTTTTTAATTTCTCGCGAATGCAAAATATGTTTTACTGAGATACGAAACATTTGTACGATTACTTCATTACTAAAATAAAATCGTAATTTAACAGTCAATTGACTCTTGTGATGTTAACTTATTTTCCTGTGTAGCATTTAATTGCCCCGCAGAAAAGAACTGAGAGTAGAGCATTTCATAAATAAATGATAGTTTCTTTTCTGAAGGGTTTAGTTGAACTAAGCATAAATAACTCTTATGCATTTGACTACACAGTACCCTACGCCACGAGGTTAAAACTTAAATACAAAATACCAACAATAGTTCTGAAACCTGGTGCTAGTACAGTCTACCTCTGTTCGAAATATCTAGATAGTAAACTAGATCACTTCGCAGATCTGCTCAGTATTATCCTGCTCGAGAGCAGAGTATATAGACACCAACAGACGAAAAAATACGAAAGAGTACATAAAAAGTAAACAAACACATGCTCCCGCATGTTCTCGGGGTTTCTAGCATGTTTGTACGGTAAATATTACTAGTAAGCACTTGTAATACTATTTACTTAGTTGTACCAGTACAACAGAATATTCTGTACTATCCGAACTTGGACTAAATTATAAGTCTACCGCTTCTGCGGATTTTGTCGATTTTTTTACATACGCTCGGAAAAACCGTTAAACTTCCAACGATGAAGTAAATCTGATAATGTGTTCAAATCTACCTAGAAGATTATACCTACTAGGTTTTCGTAGGTTTCAAGAGTTGGCCTAAGAGCCGGCCCACACATCCTCACTTCACACTCGGTTGCACTTCTGAAGCCGCGAATGAACGTGGTTGTACGTGGCGTGTTGGTAAGAGTGGAAGCTGTAACTGTCACCTAGGTACACTTCGTGCCACGAACTGGGGCTAATGAGCGGTGACGAGTCGTGTGTCGTATTTGACTTGCATCCTTTGACGGTGGGCGAAGTGGAGGAGACTAGGAGGACCGACCACGGGGTGTATTCTCTAACTTTTCCAGTCCCACTTAAAGAGGACTGTGTACTTAGCCGTTGGACGGTGTTGTGGCGTGTCATGCGAATACTTTTTTACGCGAATCCGCCGAACTTATTCTTATTGTTGTTATCTATAAAAAGAACACCCTCTTGAAACTACGTATGCCACTTTTTAACAATTCAGTATGCTTGTTAGTAACATGATTTTTAGTCCTCTGAAAATAGCTAAAAACGGCTTTTTTTAGACTGCTGTAACTCTGAAAATACGACTTGAATCCGTAAATGGAAAAATGAGATGCGTGCGTTGGTCTTTACTTCATACTATGCAAAAATAAAATTACAGGGTCACGGCTTAAAGTCCCACAGGAAAAAGAGTTCTACGAAAACACTGCACGCCAGATTAGCGCTGCGAATAGAGACCATGTGCCTATCGTCGAGAGTGTTGCTCTGGCTCTTATCACTCCGCTGTTCCCGCACGTCAAACGCGGAAATTTCAAACCAGCACACAGTACTCTTAAGAGTAAGTGAACTGGACGCGTGAGTCGAGTTATAGTGTGGTACGGGTAATATTTTTCATGTGTAACCATTAAAAACGTTTCCAATGCGTATATATATGAAGAGAAGACACACTTCCACCTGTGTCCCTATGGTTTTAAAAACGCCGTTCACTAGTTACAAACATGTTCTCCCAGCTCCTAAAAAGTTATAAAAATGAGTGTTTTTACGTTGTTGTAGCTGAGAAAATTTCAACCGTTATCGTTAGAGATGATGGTATATCGCGAAAATGTTTTGTGCCAAGATAGCCTTGAAAACACTGACACAACGTAGCTGTCTGCAGACATCAAATATTACAATATCGGGATTCTTATTGCCTCAGCCAAATAGGGAAACAGCTCCACGTACAAGCTAAAGCCAGTAATCTTCTGGTAAGCTGGACGTGTATTGAAATCCATCAGTCAACTTTTCCCGCGATAAACCATCATCTCTAGTTATCGTAAAACAAAATCATAGGAAACTGCATTGGACTTTACCGCACTATCAGCGTCGTCGCTTGAAGTACCGTTGAAAACACAATCTAGGAAAACACAGCACGCTAGTTTAGTCGTTTGCGCCTACAGGCGACGTTGTGTGTGACGGACGTGGTATATTATACTTATCGCCTTCCAAACGAGGGGGAAAAACCGTTTTATTCTTAAGCCAATATGGATAAAATACTCAATGACAATCATAGATAATGGTATTTGCCAACTTTATGAGTAAATATTTATCAAAAATTACTAATTATTTACGCGTGATCTCTTGCGCCTCAGTTACATGCACGAGGTTCCGGCGTCAGATATTGTGCCTCAGAAGTTCGCGACACTGGAAACAATTTTGTTTAAAACGTTGGCTAAAACTATTGTCTATGATTGATATTTTTTAACTTTCGCAAATTGGCTTCAAGAAACCTGCAGTTATAGATTAATGCTCTTAGAGTCGAATTATGTACCACGCCCTCGTAAGGCACTTGCAAACCGGCCGTGTGTTTTGTGCGATGCACGGAGCCGAGGGCGATGTTGGCCGGCTCATCTGGCGCGGAATCAATTCTAACTCAAGACACTGAAATGGCGTGCAGTGGTATCATAAATCACTCGTCTGACTGACACTTTCAGTGGCGAACCTGTTTTTTATTGGTGAAAGTTTTAAGCAAAGTCCACTGCGTGCTTCTAGAGTAGTTTTATGCTAATTATGTGAGTAGTTTTTCAGACGTAACAGGTTGAAAAGGCTGTTTTGAGCCATTTTGAGGTGCTCTGAAATGATTTTTGTAATTGACATGATGATTCGAGAGTATATTTTTATCATCGCTTGAAGTGCGTTTTGTTTTTGTTCGTTGACACATTGGGAACATCTGGAATATATTAGTTAAAATATAAACATGTTTACGAACACACTGCAGCGTATTTTAAGCGTGTGGTACGCGGTGACCTTAAGGTCTATAAACAAAGACAGTTACAGCGTTACTATATTTACAAAATAAATTCGTATTCTGTAACTGGAAATGGCGCCGTGACTGTCTTTCAAAAGTCTTATGACTCTCTGTATATTAAGATTGGGTTCTAAGTTATTTTTACGAGAGAAAGTTCATGAGAATATCCGACATTTTCAAGTTATGTTCTAAAACCATTGTAGTATAGGAGCATATCTGTTTGAAAAGTGGCTGGGAAGGAGACCGAAATAAATTACTTTATATTTCTTTAAATGTGTGTTACGTTTCGTAAGTTGTTGTTCTGTATATATTAACATTTACTGCCGGCCCAAACGTCAAATTTATTACTGCATGTGGGCTACATTCTCGCGGCTTGAGGTAGACACACGTGCTGCTATCTCTTGTACATGCGGTGCATTTTACACTAGAGAGGAGTGCATTTGACAAGAATAAAGCTGATGTTATAACTTTCCATCGTAATTCTGAAAATGAACAATTTGTGTGTGTGTGTGATAGAAATTGAAAGCACGCCATGGAAAATCAGAATATATTATTTAGTAAGATGTATGAAGGTTTTGAGAGCACATCCAACAGTGTTGTCAAGTATATTGATATTCTGGTATAGAAGAGAGGTATTAGAGAATACGATATAAAGACAGCCATGAATGACTATATATATAGCTGTCGCTCTCGAAAGACTATCACAGGTGACGATCTTTACCAGAGGTGAAGTTAATGCACCGTCCTGGAGGTGCCAGTTGATATATGACCAGCGACCACGGTCTATGAAGGTAGAGGTCTTGACACTGAGGAATAAAATGTGACTCCCTTTTCGTCGTCGAGCGCTAGTAGTAATTTAGTGGAAGATATGTCTTGGTTTGTACTTGGCTTAGCTTAAAATGTGAAGTTGTTATCGGGATTGCGTGTATTATATAAAAGAAAAAAAATGGAAATGTAATTTTGTATTGGAACACATTTTCTTTCAACCATAAAATTTAGTTTTCCAATCTTTTACACGTAGACACACATTGCAACGATTCTAAAATTTTGTAGGGCAGGAAATAATAGATTTTGTTCGAATATGTTTACTAAAACTATAGTACATAATAATTTTTTCCAATTGACATACATAAACAGTTCCACACATACCAATGCATTTATGACCACGAAACATATATCTACTATATCAGCTTACCATGTTAACATAATTTTATATAAAAAATTGCGAACATTGTAACGTCGCCAGATGTAAACAAGACAAGTCTTCCACCAAATGACTACTAGCGCTCGGCGACAAGAAGGGAGTCACTTCCTCTTGCTGGAGAGCGTACGCAGTATCACGAACTCTCCCTCTTGACCTTGCCAGCGACCAACACAATAGATGTTTTTGGTGACAGACTCGTTCACTGACATAAACACAACAGAAAGTTGGCTTTTGGTATTTAATGGTGCTATAAAACGGAAAGTTTTAATTGTTTTAATATTTCTTTTATATTTGCACGAGATATTGTTCGTTTTCTATACATATACTGTAACTATTTTTACTGTAGTGAAAATGATATAGCTTTCATAGTTTCTGTATAATGGCCTGTCAAAATCCAAATTTGCATAGAACAGTTTTATTCCAAAAGTGAAAACCAACTGACTTACCAAAATTTAATAATTCACGTAAAGAACTGTGTCACGGGCTACGTCGAGATATGGATAAATGCGGTGTGGAAATTTGATTGGGTTAAAAATCTACTGAATTTGAGATTAAAAAAACTGCCAATTTTCTGACAGTTAAAACCTTACAAAATATCGAAATTGTCACAATGTATGTCTACAAAACAAACCATGTCTCGTACATATATCAAAATTTATTAAAACAATGTAAATTTTCTGTTTACCTTCCCCCCACCCCCAAAAACCTACATGTTCGCGTCTTTAGTGGGCACACTTGACTTATAAACTTTGTATCACCAGCCTGCGGCATTAACCACAGTAGCTCCATAAATTGTCCACCAACGAACACACCTAACAGTTGCATAGCTGCTTGACATTAAGGGCCGGTTTCTCAATGTCTGATTAAAGCCTTGGTTAGCTAATCCTATGATTATATTTAACCTATTGATTAAGTGGTGATTAAATCTGAAGTGTTTCTCGACGTACTTTAATCTTATGTTTAGCTAAGTATCGGTTAAGGTAAATGTGGCAACCATGCAATGACATATAAGCTTGTGGTTGGCTGCAGTAAAGCTTTTATTTGTTTATTTAGTTGTGATATGGTTAGCGGTGTTTGTATACGTAATGGTAGAAAATAAGCAGCCGCGTGCCGAAAAGTTTGTTTCTTTGGAAACATAAATGCTTAGTTCCCTTGCTGAAAAAAACGCCCATATCATAGAATACAAAAAAAAAAAAAAAAAACTGACGCCGTAACTTGGAAGCAGAAAGAATATGCATTGAAGAAAATCGAAGTAGAATTTTATTCATCTAGGAACCTTTATGTGTAACATAACCTACACAATTATGTAACAATAACGTAACCTACAATAGGTATTATAACATACAAAAGTATTGAAAAACACGAAACATAATCTACAAATTTATATTAAGAACTTTTCAATCCATATTCCTTGATCATCGTATGTTTTATTTTTTCAGAAGAAATAAAAATATAGGCCTATATTTTATTACCCAGGATACGTAATATTACGTACAAATGTGTGTTAATACATCTAACAAAGGTTTCTAACCAATTATGCAAAATAATGTATGGAAGTATAGAGACATCATACAAAGGCATGTGCAATAACCACCAAATATTTTCACATAACCTACAAAAGAATATTACTCACCCGAACATACTAAAGTTTGTGGGATATAAACAAAACATGCAATAAATAAGTACACACCAGTCTGTGGTCACTTCCAGCTGTCCTTTAACTTTTCTAGTAGTGTTAGGACAGTATTTTTACTCAGCCGCAATCTCACAACAAATTCATGGTCATCTATTTAAAAGTGATATGGGCGTTCCCGAAAAAGTCTTGGCCTGTTTATGAAATCTACTATTTATTCATCATCATCTTCAAACAAAAAATTTCAATAATCTGTTATAACCTAAAAAATTGTCACTGTTTGTAATCTTGTTTGTTTTGAAAGTCCTGTTTAACTCTGTAATCAATACCTCTTCTTATGATTAAGATAACCAATGGTTACCGACTTCTAACCCATTGATTAATCTTAATCAGTACTTTAGAAACAGATATTGTTCCTAACCATTGGTTAAATTTTAATCGGAAGATAATCAGAAGAAAATCAGACGTTGAGAAACCGGGCCTAAGTCTCCCCGGAACTAATTTTATAAACCCTCACAAATAACCCGGAACAAGGATATTCCATTAATTCACCATACATCTTTTCCTTCATGATATTCTACACACTAAAGGCACTGGTTGTTCATTTATTTGCAGCTTCTAAGAAAACATATTTTGCTTATGGACGATTCAGTGTACGGTCATGTCTTGTTTATTCCTAGTTTATTACAGTAACCAAAACATTAAAAAATATATGTAGCCATATCAAAATTATATAACATATTTTAATTCCCTGTGTGGCTCTTTTCGTGTACATATCGAGATGGTACCACTGTAACATGTTGGACACGTCATATTCGGGTGGCTGTATTCCTGGCTCCAGCCATTCTGATTTCTGTTTTTCATGAATTCCCGATATCGCTTCAGGAAAATGGCTGGGATTGTTCGTTAAGCAAAGTTAATAACCGATTGATCTTCCATTTCCTGTCATTGTGCCGATTTGCTTGTAAACTTCTCTGTTGATCTAGCTCCACTCCCTTCCAGGACATGTGGTACGCTTCAGGGATCGAGTGTGGCAGAGCATTGGTAATACACTCGCCTCGCATTCGAGAGGCTCTGGATTCGATCCCCGCCTCCGGCCGCAATTTTGTGCTGTATACTGTACTAGTACGCAATTGTAATGCCGTAAACACATATTGTACCAGTACAAAAGTATATTCTGCACTGTCCGAGTTTAGTCTACTAATGAAAGTCTGCCACATCGGTGACAGAAATATACCGCTTCTTCAGATTTTGCCACTTTTTTTTTATAATAGGCCACCAACATACTATTCTTCGAGTTTAAGTATGCAAGAAATAAAAACAGTTAAACATCCAACGACTGAGTAGATCTGATGACGAGACCAATACTTCCAGTGCTACGTTTCCGTAAACGCGTACTATCTGCTTGTCGTGTCCTCACAGGTGTATTCTCGCCACTGCACAGACGCCACACGACAAGGCCGCCAACTGTCGCATTTATTCTGGGCGTGACATTTGCAGTTCAGCGATGACGTGGCTCGTGCCTGAAATGTGTCAGTTGCCAGGATCAGGCTCCGTGACATCCCTGAAACACTATGCTTAGGGCTGTATAAATAGTAGATAGAGGCCATCGGAACTCAAATAAGACCAATGAAACGTTACTGAAGACAGCCCATATTGATGGCCTCCGGAATGACAATACATGAATCGAAGAATATATTACTGACCTAATTATTAACCAACTGTTATGACGCATGCAATTAGGAAATTGTTTATTTTAATTTTGTATAGTTATATGTGAGTAAAAATCAAAACTGTATTAAATTTAATTTTCTGAATTTGGAATCCTTGCAGAGATGTTTGCTGCGTAATTTGGACGTCTTCGACAAAATTAAAGTCATTTAACGTTGAGATATTACACATTCCCTTGACAGATGCGTATATACTTCCCAGCAGGTCAGCTGATGTAACAAAAGGAAGTAGACTATGAACTTAGATTTCGATTACATGTATAATGTATGATATGTAGTCGTTGGCGCCTTGTATAATCCACTGGTACGAGCTCGCCACAGCTATAAGCCCAACCTATTGAACGTGGCTGGGTGTGTCGCAAAGGTCTATGTCAATCCACATGTCGCCCATTCCGGTATTTCAGCCGATGTCCAGGGTCTTATTTAACTTACACTCCTCCCTCCCGCTTCGCCTTTTAGTCTGTGCCGTCGAGCTCTCTTCGTAAACACACAACCTCACACCCTCGAACCCGATTTCCGGGTCGCGTTCCCCTCCACGCGCTGTTAATTTGTCGAATTGACTGCTTTTCGCCCACTCCACTTCCCCCAGCTCTACTGACCCACACACAAATCGCCCCGGGAGAGCAACGTCGACCTGTTGAAAGAACAAATCGATAGATCGATCGCGACTGGGCACACCGGACATACACACGCACGCGGATATATTCGCTGGTCGAACTAACCTCGCTACCAACGAAGACAAGACGCAAGATGTCGGCGAATCGCGTGAAGCATGGCAGAGCAGTAAATAATATATTTGAGAAAGTTCACGCAATGTTCTTTTACAGCTTGCTAATTACTTTCTGACGGAATCCGAATAGCCTATCCTGTCGAGAAGTATGGAAAGGTACGATGTCAAGCGGATGGCTGAAATACTCAATTGTCAATAAAACCGGAAATACTTATCAAAATTCGAGATATTATTGCCGAGTAAATATTTTATCAGCACCATGCGGTAGTATGCTTTACTTTCCAGTAAAAAATTCCAAACTGTTTTTAGAAATAAAAAAAAGTACTTGAAAGCACAAAATCTCTGCGCGAGAGATTTTCGGGTCTTAAAATTATTTTCAAATGAATACGCGAGTATTTTCGAAATTCGATTATTATAGAGGCCTAGATATTGTCACAATGAAACTTGTAAAAATGAAAGTTTCCCATTTTTGTAGATTCTGTGGCCCCTACAATTCTCAGTCCTCTTGCTTTTGTTTATTCTTAGACGACCTAGGTAATACTTTAGTTGTACCATCAACCATGCAAGATTGTCTTTGTCATCCGTAGGTTTGTTCCTAACTAAAATTTAAATGTCCGGAGAACATGTAGCACCTAAGATGCTGTATTGTAACTGTACTATAGAGGCACTGGTTCGAATATAATGTGGATCCTTAACATAGATCTATGATGACATTATATCAAAGGCTAAAATAACCAAAAATAAACTTCCAGATATCGCGCAGAATACGCGAATATTTCCATTTTCATGGGCAGCAGGCGAAACTAACGTGTGATTGCGTTCGGAACTATTTATGTTATCCTCCCCAACGAGGCATTTCACTGAACATAACTCGTATTGACATACCATGGCGACGCCCGCGCGTTTCTGATGCGAGCAAAAACACGCCATAGAATAAAACATTTTTTAAATTTTTTTCTAATATATTATTTAAGCAAGTATCGCTATGCAAGGAAATCATTACTTAATGAGAATAGTTTCTCACATATTAATTTTATTGTCGCTTAGAACATATTGCTGCACAGAAATTACAACTTTTCCGATAGTATCGGACATGACATGATTTCACTAAGAAAGTCATATAATTTTTCTACTGTAAATTTACAGGATGTAAGCTGATTCCAAGGACCACAATACTTGTCTAATGACCTCGTTGTCGACTAGATGCAAAGCCCAATTATCTTATCTTACCTTCAAAGTTCACAAAACTTGTCTAATGACGTCGTTGTCGACTAGATGTAAAGCCCAATTATCTTATCTTTAATTCAAAGTCCACACAAATTGTCTAATGACCCAGTTGTAGACTAGATGTAAAGCCCAATCATCATATCTTACATTCAAGGTCCACACAACTTGTCTAATGACCTCGTTGTCGACTAGATGTAAAGCCCAATTATCTTATCTTACATTAAAGGTCCACACAACTTGTCTAATGACCTCGTTGATGACTAGATGTAAAGTCCAATTATCTTATCTTACATTCAAGGTCCGCACAACTTGTCTAATGACCTCGTTGTCGACTAGATGTAAAGCCCAATTATCTTATCTTACATTCAAGGTCCACCAAACTTGTCTAATGACATCGTTGGTAAATAGATGTAAAGTCCAATTATCTTATCTTACATTCAAGGTCCACACATCTTGCCTAATGACCTCGTTGATGACAAGATGTAAAGCCCAATTATCTTATCTTACATTCAAGGTCCACCTAACTTGTCTAACGACCTCGTTAATGACTAGATGTCAAGTCCAATTATATTATCTTACATTCAAGGTCCACACAACTTGTCTAATGACCTCTTTGATGACTAGATGCAAAGCCCAATTATCTTATCATACATTCAAAATCCACACAACTTGTCTAATGACCTCGTTGATGACTAGATGTAAACCCCAATTATCTTATCTTACATTCAAGGTCCACCCAACTTGTCTAATGACCTCGTTGTCGACTAGATGTAAAGCCCAATTATCTTATCTTACCTTCAAGGTTCACAAAACTTGTCTAATGACGTCGTTGTCGACTATATTATGTAAAGCCCAATTAACTTATCTTGCATAAAAGGTCCACACAAATTGTCTAATGACCTCGTTGTCGACTAGATTTAAAGCCCAATTATCATATCTAATCTTCAAAGACCACAATACTTGTCTAATGACCTCGTTGTCAACTAGATGTAAAGCCTAGTTATCGTATCTTACTTTCGAGGTCCACAAAACTTGTCTAAGGACCTCGTTGTCGACTAGATGTAAAGCCCAATTATCTTATCTTACCTTCAAGGTCCACAAAGCTTGTGCCTGCATAACTCATATTGGCCTGCTCAATATTGTAAATTTGTGCCCAGATTTTTTTCTTTATACGTTGTTGGTGGGAGTACAAGGAAATGTGCACAGCATGTTACTCAGGCGGTTCGGCAAAATGGTAGGTCTTACGAAGAGGACAGGAAGGAAGGGGAGTAGAGAGCGAGGAAGGGAATGTCGCTGTATTCAATTCGGTTACCAGGCAACCGTCAGTAGGCTGTCAAATAATGTGCCAGGGCAGGAAGAGGTGTGCACCTGAGCAAGCAAAACAAACCTCCCCTACTTTTTATCCGGCGCTTGTTTGCGACTATGCCGTAAGGTATGGGTGAGGGGTGGAACGAGTTTCTTCCGCCTCCTAACTCACAGAGACGGCTGGATGACCCAAGGCTTTCATAATTGTGTGTAGAAAGGCACTGGCGGATGTTGCATTTGGAAGGAACAACTTCATCTCATTCCTTGGCGCAAGTTATACACTTTCGGCTGAAAATAAATTTATGAATTTGCACTAGGTAATTTTGTATGTATAACGTATGTATTCATTGGGCTTGCTGGTGTTTTGACAGTAACAGCGACATGCAAGATGTATTCTTTCGTTATTACATGCTCTACCTCCATGTACTTAAGTAGTATGTTTTACACGGCGTAACGCTGGCTTGCTAACGGTCTCTGTGATTTTCCCACTTTCGCTTAGCAATAACGATACCAGAAACTAGTAAGCAGTTCAGAAACCATTTAAACAGTATTAATTATTGTGTAACATTTATCCTAGCATTGCTCTTAAATGAAAATTTACAATTATTGTATGTAGACTACTGGAAGGTGAACATGTTTGATCGTATAATCTAGTGATACAAGTTCAAAGTAAGAAGTTATGTATGTTATATGTACCTGGACCACGGTCGTAGAAGAACAGGTCTGGACACTCGCCTATCTACCAATGTATTTTGCTTGCCTCCCTAGTTGTTTGGCTGTAGTTCGTCAAGTTACCGAGAATGTTGTACTTTTTGGCGCTGAAATCCGGGCAGTCGGACTCAGACTCCGCCCACTTTTTTCCATTGTTAACATTATAAAGTAAACAAAGATTGCTGGAGCCATGATTTAAAATTTGTGAGCGAATGAAGCATTTAATAAATTGATAAAAAATACGTTTTGGTAAATTGTTTACCTTAGTGGGAGGGAAGTGGACGGAGTTAGAGATCGACCGCCCGGATCGGTGACCTACAGCTAAATAACAAGAGATTCAAGTTACCAGGCGAGTGTCCAGACGTGTTCTTCTACGACCGTGACCCTGGAGGCCAATTCTCATTCAGATCGACATTAACGACAGTCCTGTTAACACGGGATTCGCCGTTTGTAGCGGGAATGCAGCTCGATTCTCACTCGGGGCGACCGCGAGTTAACAGGAGTTCTAACTGGACTCCTGCTCGATCTAGTAAGAGATGTTTTAAATACAATTCTCATGTAGACCGAGCAGCGGTCTAACGGGACTTTTAACAGGACCGACCTAGCGTAGGCACTGCGGGCTGCGGTAAGCAAGTTAGCGAACCTTGTTAGCGAGTCTGTTAAGTTACATTTACAGAGGAACTGCCATATTTATTTGAAATATTTGTGTACGCCGACGAAGATTTTGGGATTTTATATTCGAGGAGGATCCATTCTAAAATTGTGCACCTACATTGAGTATAATTTTGCAAATGATTAGTGTATTTTGTGTTCACATGGGAGTAAAAAAATACGCACTCTTGTAATATCCATCGTGTACCTGACACGATTACATACGTACGTTCGTAAATATATACGCCTAGTTTATTGATAGTAGTTATTGCATAAAATAATTAACTCAATATAAATTTACCAGCGAGTACAATAATGTTATAACAATATAAACATTCGTTACGCTCATGTAAGTAAAGATTTCGATTTGTAGGTTAGGTTGAGATAAACTGCTCCGTTATTCAAATTCGTTCGTGCAAACATAATGTTTTGTCAACAGCAATGTACCACTCGTGTTTAATTTCAGACATATGATACTTCAGTGTAAAATTATGTGATCCTATATCAAGTTGTTAAAGAAAGTTAAATTGTTAAATAATAATGTCCCATAGTACTAGGCCTACTGCATGTTTAGAGGTTAGAGACAGAGGTAAGTTATTGATTCTGATGAAAGCCATAACTGATACTTTATTAACCATAGAACAAAATACATTGTTATGTGTTTCGTCACAACGTAAACAAAACCATATGTGTGCGCACAGGTAGGGCCGGGTGGGCCTAGGCCCTACCTAAAGTTTCGGAGGGGCCTTTGAGCAGGGCATAAATATACTAAGAAATATATATTTATTTACATTTCCTACTATCAAACACGCCAGCCGACCGGCAGCGCGTACCTACACACACCGGAATTACAGTCAACAATGCACATTTATCACGTCCGCGACTCCGCTCTGTGTGCAGTTAATGACGCTATGACGTGGCGTCGCGTATGGGCAGGGGCCCCGAGGGTGAGGAACCCCGCTTGGACCAGGACGTGCCGGGTGCTGAGCTCAGCTGCTTCATGCGCCGGGCCGTGCCCTTTGTTCTAGCTGTACCAATCCAGAGTGGGACAGGACAGCGGGTAAACAAGCAAAAGAGGAAAGAAATGTCGCTGTCGGGTGCGTAGAAGAGAAAGGCAAAGAGCGAGCGCGAATGGGATGCTTGTTCTATGAATATTGTTGCTGCATTCAGACGTGTTGCTGGAAGGAATGAAAACACGTAAGTGACACTTTCTAATCTGATTTTACTTTCGTAAATTTGTATAACAATGGTACTGTTGAACTTTATACTCTTTAACTTTGCAAACAATGAATGAAAAAGTTTACAACTATTTTATTTTGTTTACTTTAGATCATCATCTGCTGAATTTGGCATTGCTCAATCTCATCGCAGTATTTCTATAAACGAGTTGGAGTCATGTGCTGAGAGCAGCAACATCCAGATACCGCCCAACAATGGAGAAGTTGAGAAGAGTATTTCTGCTACTCATAATGCTGATACTGGTACGTAAATGATAGTAATATGAGATTCTGATAGTAATAGTACAGTTACAGTAAGTCCTCGGCTCGATTAACGGACGGGTTACGTTCTCGGAAAATGTCCGTTACACAAAATGTCCGTTAATTAAATGAGATTTATTTTTCGCAGGCAACAACATAAAAAAAAAATGTAAGTTTTATAACATTGCAAAAATGCACGCATTTTGCCCAATATCTCAAAAACGGTGCACAGCAAGAAAAATTTTTACGGGACAAAACTTTTTCGCAAAAAAATAATGAACAAAAATTGTCTCTACAAATTTTCCCGTATCTCTTACCGTTTCGGAGATGCCTTTACTTTATTCTCAATGTGTAGTAGGCCTTCAGTACTAGTACTACTACATATATTAACTTAAATTTAAAAACATTTTCGGCTACAACCTATGTTTATTTTTACGTTTCGTTGCGTTTGTAGACG
>PNEQ01021248.1:5170-16940 GCA_003012365.1 Medauroidea extradentata
AGGAAGGGGGGGGGGGGGGCAAACCCCGCCCTGGATTTAGAAGGAAATATGTAAAAAAAAATTTGTGTATTTTGTTATTTAAAAATCACAAACATAAGCACACAAGAACGGGGTTTTACTATTAAAGTTTCTAATTAATACATGCTTAATTGGTAAAAAAAATGCAATAAGGTCACTGTCACCAAAAAAATATCTACCCCCCCCCCCCCCCAAGAAAGACCTGAAATGACGCCCCTGCCTCACACACACACAAACGCAGCCTATCTAGGAAGTCCTCGACTTAGCGCATGGACGATGTTGCAGCGTGTCACGAGTATTCTTTTTTACGCGAAACCACTTAATTTATTCATATAATGTTAATCTTCAAAAAGAACACACACTTGAAACTATTCTTCTAAGTTCTCAAAAATTCAGCACGCTTGTTAGAAACGTGATTTTCGGGCCTCTCAAAATGGCTAAACATGGGGTTTTGTAACTCCGAAAATATCACCTGAATTCATAAGGTGCGAAACGGGAAGCATGCGTTGGTCTTTACTTCATACTATTCAAAAATAAAATATGTTCACCGGCTAAGAGTGTGTGGTAGATAAATAAACACTGAAAACAACAAATTATTTCTACGCTTTTTTCGAAGCCAATATGGATCAAATACTCAATGACAATCCTAGGTAATGGTATTTACAAACTTTATTAGTAAATATTTATCCAGAATTACTACTTAGTTACGCGTGATCTCTTGCGCCGCAGTTAAATGCACGAGGTTCTGGCGTCAGAGATTGTGCTTCAGAAGTTTGTAACACTGGAAACAATTTTGTTTAAAATGTTGGCTATAACTATTGTCTAGGATTGCTATTATTAATCTTCGCAAACTGGCTTCTAGAAACCTACCGTTATAGATTAATGCTTATAGTGTTGAATTATGTACCACGCCCTCTTAAAATAATGTAGAAAAAGACTAGAAGGAAAACCTTGCACGCCAGTTTGGCGCGCTGCGAATAGAGGCGATATGCTTCTCGTCAAGCGTGGGACACTGGCTCTTATAGCTACGCTGTTCCCACGCGACAAAGGTGGAAATTCGACTCCGGCGAAGACTCCTCCTAAGTACGACTGGCCTGGAATGTAACTTTCAGTATTAAGGGCGCGGTCTACCTCAATTTTCATCACCATTTTTTGTACCATATATTTTTGTGTTATTGTAGACACAAAATGTGACTAAATTTGGCTCTTATGAAATTTTTTTATCTCTCATAGTTTTCGCGTAATGGCTTGTTAAAGACATATTTTGCATGTTTCCGTTTTAACGACTACACTAAAACCAACTGATATATCAAACTAAAAAAAAATCACAGTGGATAAATACATTACAGGCTACAATTACATGCTCATAAAATTAAAGAATACAAATTATTTCAATTAAAAAAAAAAATGCCGAAACTGCAAATAAAAATTAAAAAATTCAATATTTATTTTTAATACAAATGTCTTTATCTACTTTTTTTTTTTTTTTTTAGTTTGGTATATCAGTTGGTTTTAGTGTAGTCGTTAAAACGGAAACATGCAAAATATGACTTTAACAAGCCATTACGCGAAAACTATGAGAGATAAAAAAATTTCATTACAGCCAAATTTAGTCACATTTTGTGTTTAAAATAAGAAAAAAAATATCTGGTACAAATGAAAAATAAAATAATGACGGTGAATATTGCGGTAGACCGCGCCCTTAAGTACAATGACATTCCGCACGAATACGATCAAACAAGCACGCTATGCACTGTGCGTTATGCTCTATGAATAGAGATGGTGGTTTGTAGGTGGGAAACTTGACAGTTTGCTGGCTTTCATGATACGTTCAGCCACAGACTAAATAGTAATACAGACGTGAAATGTAGTGGCGGCTCGTTTTATATGGGAGAACTTCGCTGCCCAAGGCTATCGATATCAGCTCCGTGTCTGTTCGGCTCCTGCGTGTTACGACAGGTTTCCTATTGGCCATGCTGCCGACGGGCAGTGCAGCCACCTTACGCTGATTGGCGGTAGGCGTCTCCGACATGTTGCTGGCCAGGGAAGCCATTTTGTTGGCGTGTGTGACTGAGTTCGCTATCCTAAATGCTATTTCACTTCTGTATTCCTACATATTCTGTGGTTCAGCTTATGAAAATATTACTGGCTGTCGCGTGTGCGCACAGCAGTGCCCTATTTGACTAAGCCAACAAGAATCCCGCTATTGTAATATTTTATGCCTGCTATTTGTCTGCAGACCGCTAGGGCAAGTCAGACGTATAACAACCTATAACACATGTCTAGGGACCCCTGTTTTTCACGAAAAAAAAAATTTGCCTCACTTTTTTTTTAACCTCTTACGTGCACATCTGCAGTTCTGCTTCGTGGTCAGCGATTGGATATTTTAACTCTCACGAGCCTAGGGATTCTACCAGCAAATCACAGACGTGTGGTGTTGCAGGAACGTCGTTGTGATAGGCTCAGTCAAGTGAGATACGGCTCTTTACACAGGCACGCTGCCAATAACCATGAAGCATAATTGCTGATGTCCACGTAAGGCACTGAAACAAACTGGGGCAAAATTATTTTCGCGAAAAACAAGGGTCCTTATACATGCCGCAAGAAACTACAGTGTTTTCAAGGGTATGTTTTGTGCCAACATTCCCTTAGAAGCGCTATAGTTAGGGCCACGATTTTGTCGCGAAAAGATTTTTGCCCCACTTTGTTTCAGTGACTCACGTGCACATCGGCAGTTCTGTTTCAAGGTTATTGGCAGCGTGTCTTTGTTCAGACACGTTTCTCGTTTTACTGCACCAATCATAGTAAGATTATTGTGAGTGTGTACGTCTGTAATTTGCCAAGGCAAGTGAGAGTAAAATCATCCAACAACAGACGATGTAGCAGAGCTGCAGGTGTGCACATGACGCATCGAAACCAAATGTTGCAAAAATCTTTTCGCCATAAAATCGCGGCTCTAGCTATAGTTTCTTGCTACGTATATGATTGGCTGACACAACATAGCGGTCTGCAAACCAATAACAGGCATAATATATTACAATAGCGAGGTTCTTATTGGTTCTGTTATGATATCGCCTGGCAAGCCGGACAGCGAGAGAGGGTCTGGCTGCAATTAGGCCAACGTTGGGAAACCACGGAAGACAGCAACTCACCTCACCCTCCTCGTAGTGGCGCAATAATGAGGACAAGCACGTCGATATATGGCACTGTTACCAAGTAAACGAGGTCTGTCGTCCACCAGCTCTCATCCGATCAACATCAGTCCAGGATCAGTTCTCTTCCGGGGCTCGAGGGTCGAGTCCTGACGGGTGCGTGTTCTTCCGTCGTTGCCGTCTACCTCATCTATCCAGCTTCGGATAGGTTGTCAGGTCTAATTATGTGGCAGCAACCCTTAACTTAATATAATAAATTAATAATCAGTAGAGATTGAAAAAATTCGCGGGTTCACTGACCAGCAGGTTAGCCTCCAAGAATATTTGTGTACTGAGTGTGATGGCAGCTGTTTATTAGCTGCTCGCTGACACAGTCAAATGGCCTCTATTCAGTTACAGTTTTATTATTTGCTCAGCTTCTTACAGGAAGTGTCGAGTTAGTCAACGGCCAATTGTGAACTTGATACACAGCTGTAGTAGCTGGAATTCTAGTGACGCATAAAAGACAACGCGAATTTTTCAGGTCTCTAATAATCAGTAATATTGTGTTCCCCTCCTAAGTTAATATAATACTTGTAACCGTCTTTGTAGCCCAGAGTACTTGCTGTTGTAATACAGCAAATGTTCATTTAACCATAAATGACTGAGTCATTTAACCCTAAACAACATCTTAATAAACTCACAGTGTAGCTTCCATCTGAGTGAAACCCCATAAGTTATAACTAGGGCTAGGAAAAATTCGCGAGTTCAATGACGTGCATGCTAGAATCCAATGTCCTATGCATACTCAAGCCCCGTCTATTCGTTCATTGACTGCTGTCTGAATGAGTAGCAGGTGATGGACTAATGGTAGGGCTTCCGTATACACACGATAATGGATTCCAGTATTTTGGCCGTTGAACTCGCGAAATATTCCTAGCCCTACCTATAACACTGACATCTAAATAACACCAATCTCAATATTAAGTTTTGTTACAGCTCAGTCAAATAGAGCAACAGCTCCACGTTCACGCAAATATTCTGGTAAGCTGAACGTGCGTTGAAACCCAGCAAACAGTCAAGTTTTCCCTCGATAAACCATCATCTATAACTATGAATGTAGCGCAGAAACGGTACACTTGGGACCAACTATAATACAACATCTAGTGTTCCCATACATGAGAGGGTTGTTCCTCCGAGCTATTGACATGCTAGTTTGCAACAAGTTGTATGTCTAGCAAGCGGCGGGTGTGTCTGATCGTCCGGAGAGCTGCTGTGAAACTTGGCGAACAACTGAACTAGAAGTTGAGGCTGAGGCACGACTACAACATCTCCGCGTTGTGAACCCTGGTTGATAATCCAAGTCGCTCAACTACATCAGAGTCACGTGCTCTCGTCAGACGAGAAACTGGTCCCTGGAGTGCTGCTGACACTTGTATCGCGAAACTGATTAAGGGTGTATGCTAGACAATTTCACTGTGTTTTCAGTTACTCAGCCTTAAAATTTATTCAATTTGTACTATCAAAAATTTATCTTCAACATAGCATAGGATATATTCTTGGTAAACTTATTGACATGAATAATAATGGGATCTTCGATTAATATGTCATGCAGAATCATTGCAAGATAATTAATTATAGGTTAACTTTCATGAATCCTCTTGCAACGATTCTGCACGACAAATTATTTGAATAGACCATTATTATTTATGTCAAGCAGTTTACTATGAAAACATCCTATGCTTTGTCGAAGAAAAAATTTTGGTAACATAATTTGAACATATGTTACGGCTGAAAACTGAAAATGCAATAAAATTATCTAACACTCTCCCTTAGTCGCTGTGCAGCACACTCCTCCGCTCATACTTTTTTTTTGACATGCGCATATCTCTCAGAGGAGAATTGTGGTCGCTTTTCCACTAATCGACAGTTTACTATATATGCAAATTATTTAAAGTGTTCTGAAGGTCTAGGAATTAATAATTATATAATTTATTCCACACCTGAATTCAGTTCTTCTCGCGACGTATTTACTTGGTAAACTCCCCCAGACTTCTCGTGCAACAAAAGTACTATGTTCCGACACCATTTGCTTTGGTGAACATGCACTCAAGCGCCATACAACATGTTACCAACGAAACTTTTGTTAATTTTATTGTCTTGAAAAAAGTCAGCTACCGCAAAAAAAAAAAAAGTTTTAAAGAAAACTACGAAATTTAATTTTGATATCTGTTCTTATTTAAGCTTTAAAAAAATGTATTCGCAATAACAGTATAAGCATGACAACATGATACTATTATGGCCTTCACAAAAGGGAAAAAAAAAATCATTATTTTGTATATGAATTAAACTGTGTTAGTTTAGTAGACGTTAATTAGGAGTAGGCTACATTATCTTCATACAAAAAAATTAGTTCAGACTGTTTTCCCATAATGGCTTTTCAAAGTCGAAATTTGGATGGCTTTAGTTCATACAACCCTCGAAAACCAAGTGAAACTAAATGATTCACAGTCAACGTAGATGTCATGGGCTAGGGATTTAAGTATGTAAGAACCGATGCAAACAATGTTTTGTATTTTTTTTTTTTAATTGCTGAAATATGGAATTATTTTTTTTTTGCTACTTTTAGAATTATTTTTAATGCAAAAAACTTTATTGGGTTTTTACATACTTAAATCCCTACCACGCTACGCGTCCTTTCACTGGGAATTAGTTCGTTTCATTATGTTGATTGGTTTTCGAGTGGTGTATGAAGTAAAAACATCAACATTTGGACTTTGAAAAGCCATTATAGGAAAATTGGCTGAGCTTTTTTTTTGTAAGATAATAATGTATCCCCGTGTAACGTCTACTAAACTAACACTGTTTCATACAAATTTAGAATTATAATGTTTTCCTTCTGGATCGCTCTAAAGGGGCCCGCCTCGTGGCACATGTGTTTGTGTGAGTGAGGTATGGTGCTAAGGGCGACGTCGTATGGGCCATACAACGGTGCGTCGCCTCTACGCTTAAGGCGTGCAGTCTTAGCGAAAAAACTAATTTCCTATGGGACTTTAAGTGGTGACCCTATTGTTTTATTTACGAAATCACTTTACTAAAGTCCAATGCACTACCCTTAAGTGGTTTCACATGTATTCGGCTAGTATATTTTCCGCTATAGCAGCCTGAAAACCCCGTTTTAACCCATTTTTACGTGCCATAAAAGGGGATTTCTAATACGTGTGTTGTCTTGAAAGTACTTAAGGGCAGTCGTCTGAAGTGCGTGTTCTTTTCGTAGACAAACGGCGTGAACACACGTGTATTAGTTTCCGTGTAGAACTTGTTCTTCAAACACGATGCAGTGTGATATTATGGCAACGAGGCGGGCCCTTTAACTCAGTAGCTTGGCGCAGACGCCGAGTACCAACATGAAACTTGACCTTGGGACGTAGCTGCGAGGAAGACAGACGTTTTGTCGACCTTGCCTCTGAGGTCAGCTGTTCTTAGCTAACAGTCAATTTCACAAGCAGCTGTGACCTAACCCACTACGGACCAGTGCTGACACGCCTAATTTAACTTCACGTAATTAACATTTTCAGTGGACAAGTTGAAGGAAGTAATGAGCCTAGTTCGCACTGTATGAAGACTCCTACGTATTAATTACAAGTAATAAAGCATTTTTGGAAATGTTTTCGTGTGAAGGCATGCGAAACTTTCGTATTGGCCAATGTGCGTTGGTTGAGATTCCTAATCAATGTCCATGTCGAAAAAAACGCTCGACCAAGAATAAATTAGCGTACTGTTGAAGAAATTAATTTCTTGCAATTTTCACATTTAAATTATATTCTTATAGAAAGTGAGAGTCAAAAGTCACTTCCATTCAGTGCAGTGAAAACCGTGTGTAACTGAAATATTAATCAATTTATTTCAGCAACACATTAAGTACAACAAACAAGTTTGCGGTTGGAGTTGTGACATTTTAATTGAAGTTCCTCATTTCTTGAAGAGACGTTTTCCTCTGCTAATTTGTTGTGTTAATAATAACATTTAGTTTATGCACCTCCAGGACCTTAATCATACAAGGATTACTGCCAGAACTGTATTTAAAAAAAAGCTTATTGATCACCACAAAATATTTTGTCAATACGGACCTTACCCAATTTTTTTGTGGTGACCACAAAACAGTTTTTTCTGTGTGTCTGTGTCTGCAACCATATGTATCTGTGCTTTACGTGTTTTGTGTTTGGTTTAACTGTCTTACATAATTGTGAACCAGACTTTAAGGGGCCCGCCTCGTGGCACATGTGTTTGTGTGAGTGAGGTGTAGTGCTAAGGGCGACGTCGTATGGGCCATACAACGGTGCGTCGCCTCTACGCTTACGGCGTGCAGTCTTCGCGAAAAAACTAATTTCCTATGGGATTTTAAGTGTTGACCCTATTGTTTCATTTACGAAATCACTTTATTAAAGTCCAGTGCACTACCCTTAAGTGGTTTCACATGTATTCGGCTAGTATATTTTCCGCTATAGCAGCCTGAAAATCCCGTTTTGACCCATTTTGACGTGCCCTAAAAGTGGATTTCTAATACCTGTGTTGTCTTGAAAGTACTGGTCAGTCGTCTGAAGTGTGTGTTCTTTTCGTAGACAAACGGCGTGAACACACGTGTATTAGTTTCGGTGTAAAATTTTTTCTTCAAACACGCTGCAGTGTGATTTTATGGAAACGAGGCGGGCCCTTTAAGTGTAATAACAGAGGCATTTTATTTTAAATATTGCATCATAAACTAATAATTAACATAGCTGTTTTCTGATTAATATTATTCAAAAGATTTGTTTTAGTTCTGACGTTCACATTACCAAGAACAACCTACATTATTTGGCAACGTAAATGTAATGCATCATAATTATTGGTGGGACAATTAAACGTACGTAAATTGGACGCGAAAGATATATTTTCACCATTTTAAACTCTAAGCTTATCAAACGATTACGACTGAAGAAGTTGCTTTTTTGGGTTCACGAAACATGTTTCAAATAACACACTCAATATTAATATTTTAATGGAAACTTCAATCATAAATGTCAAGCAGTGACAGTTGATGTAAATAATAAGCTTGTAACGTAACAAGTAAAAAAAAACGTTTCACACACATGGTTTAACTCAGCCAACAATAAAACGAATTTATTGTCTTCATCCGTTTTATTTGGGATGCCAGAAAATTACATTTAAGCATAATAGAAAATTCTTCCTAGGTGCGTTGGTATCAGTTGATCTACAAAAACGTGTTTTTTATGGGTCCGATTACTTTACATAAACGTTAATTATATTCTTCGATAATCTAAGCGAACAAACACAGGGATGTCCAGCTCTGTAACCCGGAGGGGGCTGTGCCTAAAAACATAGCTACACCCACACCCCAAGAAAAAATCAGGGAGTCCGGAAGTCGTTTTCCGGAAAAAAAAAATTTAATGCAACATGGTGCTGTTGAAGGAGTTTACAATCTTATGTCTTTACGAAAACGTAGTAGGTATAAATACTCGTTACTATTGGTTACGTGATCGGATCTACTTAGCTGTCAGACGCTAAACGGTTTTTTTTTCGAGCGTACTTAAACTCGAGTTAAAATGTTGGCGGCCTATTTAAAATGCGGCAAAATCTGTAGAAATGGTAATTTAAGTCGCTGATCTTGCAGACCTGTATTAATGGCGCAAGTTTGAACCGTGCAGAATATCCTTTTATACCGGTACGATATACGTACATAGCATAACATTTGCGTACTAGTAACGTGTACTGTACAAAAATGCTAAGTTTAACCTCCAAAAATTTTCATAGCAGTAAGGGATTGCAGATCGAAAGTTCTTTGACTTACGACCGTTGATTTTTGCATTCGTCGAGAGTTTACTACAGTCGCTAGGAATTATTTTTTGAATTTTTTTGTTGTTTGTTTTTTATCTGTTCCACTTTGTGGCTACGACTATGTCCCTCTCTAGGACTGTATGTATGTTATTTGTTTGTTGACAACTGCTAACGCTCGACTTTTCTTTGTTAGTTTTTGTTGTTGTTTTTCGTTTTATTGTGGATGTTTTCTGCAAGACGGCAACATTCGCAAGCAATGGCGTATGTCCATGATATCGGTTCTATACATAATACCAACCCATTGCAAGAATCGTTCAAAGATCAAAAACTTATACGTTCTGAAGACCTACTAATGAATAATTACACAATTTATTTCATACCTGAATTACATTCTTCTGGCGACATTTTTACTTGATAAACTCCCCCAAACATCTCGTGCAACAAAGATCCTGTATTTCCACATCGTCTGTTTTGGTGAACATGCACTCAAGCACCTTACAACATGATTTATTTTGCGTACACATGTGGGAGTCTGTGTGTGATTTCTTGTTACACGCGCTTTCCTGTTTTTCGTCTGTTGTCAACTATCTACCCTGCTATGAAGCTGGGTAGCCCTGAGTAGACACAGCTAGGAGATATAGTCGAATATTTAGAGTTCTTGCAGGTCTGTAGACTGTACTCGCGCAAGGTTCTTACCCGGTTTGAAGAGTGATGTCTACTCTGTCGAGTAGATCTACTGAGGTTTCCGTAAGTGCCTTATCAGACTTGTCGAATCGGGTTGGCTATAAATATAATGCTGCAATTGCACGTATCTTATCGCAAGGGGCTGTGTTGTGTGAGGTAGGTCAGCCACACAATTATTGGAACTGATATTGTATGTTATGGTTAACAGATCTGCAGTTTTTTAACAATGAAACAATTCAGTAGGACCACTACATGCAGTAAAATATTCGCTAATTACGAACCAACTGAGGAACCACAAATAATAGCCTGTTAGAGAAACTTCTGTAGATAGTTATTTATTTGAAGTTACGGGGTTTATCATCGTGAATATAACTAACAATTGGACACCATGTAGGCACTAATTTCAATGGCACTCACTAAAGACGTAAAATGAAGATCAAATATCGGTAGTAAGACCGGTTTAAATTGGTAAAATTTTTTTCCTAACCCGTTATAGCTGTAAAATTTGTCTACTTCTAATAAGAACATAAAATTAGGATTTCACTGCTAATCGCATCATAAACAAATTCTCACTGCTGACTGTTGCCTGTCGTCGAAATTTGCCTGTGGTGCAGTCAAAATTAATGTTACACTCTACTTTTCGTTTGTAAATTCGGAAACGGTAATCTTCCGTCTTTATTGCAACTACCCGCATGTGGCAAATACAGCTTATACATTCAAATATCAGCTGCTTGTTTCTACATTATGTAGCACTAAAACATTTTTTTAACTGACGATAAGTATCACAGCAGAACACATACGCGCGCAAAGTTACGCCGTTCAAACGAAGTTGACAGTTGGCCTAATATACGTGACGTCATTAACGAAGAATTTAACTACTTATCGGCATATACTCGAGTCAGTGGTACCCTAGCACCTTATGCAGTATTATTTCGTAATTTACAATGTGATATTTATTTAGTCTATATATAGATTTAGATTGTTCGGCGAATAATCTGACACTGTTATGACAAAATAATACGGCCTAGGTTTACGTACATATACAGAAATGTCTAGTTAACTTTGCTGGCTATGTAGTACATGTTTTCCAAGTTTGATGAAATACCTTAACAATTTTTTAAACACTTATTGCATATTATAGGGCCCGGTAGTTTCCGCGAAAATACTTTTGCCCCGCTTAGTTTCAGTGTCTTACGTGCACACCTGCAGCTCAACTTCATGTTCATTGGCATGAGTGTTTTTGTGCAGAGTTATTATATATTTGACTGTGCCAATCAGTTCACGGATAACTGTGACACAACACGTCTGTGATTTGCGGGTTTAACCTCCAGACACTGGGTGTTACGGCATCCAATCACTGACCACGAAGCAGATATGCAGGTGCGCACGTAAGGCACTGAAACCAAGTGCTGCAAAAATATTTTCGCGACAACTACTGGGCCCTACATATTAGACAAAAACATAAAAATGGCTACCATTGTGTAATACTATGCTAAAACATAAAGATTGCCGCCATTTTGAAAATATGAACACAGGATGAACGAAATATACAAAAATCAAGTCATCTTTGTGTGAAGTATATGGGCACCAAGTTTGATAAAATACTGAAAAATACTTCCTAAGATATATGACAGTAAAAGAAGATCATTTCATCAAAACAAATCGTGGAAAACAACGTTGAAACAGCAACAAATCTCTAGTTTCTTACTCTGTCGCACGTAGCGCTGATATGCAACGTTCAGCTATGTTCGCCATAGATTCAGGAACCCTACATTTCAAAAACTAGCTGTTTCGAAAAGTGCAATAGTACGAGGGGTGATTTTCCCCGAGCGTGCTACCCAGTCAATATAAATTCCCTTCTATTTCGACGCGCCTGAAACTAAAGTGTTAGAATGTGCCGACGAAGGGTAAAAAACACGGAGGTTTCAAAGTACGTTGTATAACGCTCGCGAGGATAAATTTCGCCTGTCACGAACAGGACGCGGGGAATCTACGTCTTCTGCGGGACCAATGGGACCGCTCGTATCATATAGCTGGTGGAGGGGAGGGGGCGGAAGTGCAGTTTGACTATCCGCGCCGAGGCGGGGAGGAAATAACAAACA